>VYZV01023272.1:69477-110520 GCA_013401275.1 Pandion haliaetus | reverse complement strand
GGCTGTGTGTGTGTGTGTGTGTGTGTGTGTGTGTGTGTTAAAACTTCCGAAACAAACCCTCCGACCGCCCCACTCCTCTAAGGCAAAACAAACCCTGCCTGGCTCGGATGGCGCGCCGCTCTGTTTGCTCGCTCCTTGCCAGGCTTGCCTGCAATAAGCCGGCAAACCTGTCTCTCGGGTTTTTTGGGATGTTTCCCGGTGTTTTGAGGCTCGGGAGGTGATGGGGAGTTTGGTGTTTGGACTGGAAGCTTTTCTTGCCGGCTGGGGCAGGAGCAGCGCAGGTAACCGTGTCCCGGCGGCGGCGGTAGGCAGGGTGCTGGCTGCGGCACGGTGAGGCCGTGGCCGCGAGCACTTTTATTTTTAAACCTTATCTTTATTGCAGTTTTCTCCTGCCTTGTCGGGAAAAGCGAAATGCACCTTATCTGGCTGGCTGCTGGCAGCACGACCTGTTCCCGGGGAGGGGAGAGGTGGATGTGCCGCCCCGGCGGCCCGCAGCAGCTTCGGCATTCCCTGCGGCACCGGGGGTGATGCTGAGCTGGCCCGGTATGCACCCATGATGGGTGTTGCGTGGGAAAGCGGGGGGGGGGGTGTCCCTGCAGCCCCTTCCTGCCAGCTGAGCACCTCCGGGGTGTGTTATCACTCTGGCCTCTGGCCAGGGGCTCTATGACTGATTTCTGACACAGCAATCAAGTACAGCCGAGCTGGGGACCAGCCCGCGGATGCCGAGCTGACGGCTTAGCTAGCACCCCGAGAGCTGGAGCCGGCAGTGCCCTGACCCCAGCCTGGGGGTGTGGGAGCAGGGAAATGAAGGGGGGGCAGCTGTCCCCGTGCCCACCCTGGGGCTGGCGGGACGGGTGCTGGGAAGGGGCTGTTGTCTCGTGGGGGCCCATGGAGTGGGTGGCAGTGCCCGGGGCCACCGTTGTGTCAATCCTGGGGTGGCTCCAGGTGCTGGATAGAGCCCTTTCTCAGGCATGTCCTAAGGAGCACCCAAGGGTGCCAGGCAGTAGGGTGTGGGGCCCCTGGGGCTGCCCCTGCAGCACTCCCTTGTTAATGGTTAATGTGACTGGGCAGCAGCAGTGGCACGGGCTCCTCCGAGCTATCAGTGCTGCCATCAGCCTCAGGAACAGACTGTACCTTGCTACCGCTGTTTGTTTGCATCCCAGCCGCTCTGCCATGGCCACCGGTCCCACAGCTGCCCCACGACACCCAGCTCCTGCCCTGGCTGTCCCCCAGCTTTGTGGGTGATGATGTCACCTGTGGTGCCCCTGCTTAAGCTGAGATGGAGGAGATGAGGCTGGACCTGGGCACAGCCGCACCCAGTGCTCTCCAGCGTGGGACATCCCAGTCGGATGCTCCCTTGAAGGATGCGGGGTGGCAGGAGCAGACTAGAATCCCTCTTTTTTTTCCTCCCCCCCTTTTTAATCCCCTCAGCACCCCAGCCAGGCGAGGGGGTGCTGTGCCCCTTGGCCACCATTACTGGGAGGCAAAAAAGCAGTCAGGGAGAGGCAGCATCTCCCATGGAGCCTTGTGCCAGCTCTGCATGGTGCCCGATGGAGCTTTTGGAGGCTGTTTTGGGGGGTTGATGGCTCCTGCCCCGCATTGCTCTGAGCTGTGCCGGTGCCTCAGCGTGCCCGCAGTTTTACCTGCACCTTGCATCAGCAAGGCGCTCAGGCCGTGATGGGGTTGCAGATAAGGGAGTGTTTTCTTCCTCCTGGGTGTGTGATGATAGAAAACAGCAGCTCTGTGACCTGCAAATGCCCCAGGGCAAGGTCCTGTCCCTGGGAGCAGGGTGATGAGCCAGGTGGTCCCAAGGAGGGGGACTGATGCCAGGGGGTGGTGGCAGGGGGGAGTTGGTCCCTGGGGATGGAGAGGCAGAGCTAGGGGCTCCCTAGGGGCTGGGGACAGCTGGCCAGTGGCTGTCACCACCCACTGCAGGGCTCCTCTTGGTTCTTGCAGGCTGCGACTCAGGCTTCGGGCAGGCGACGGCACGGCACTTGGACGCCATGGGCTTTCGCGTGTTTGCCAGTGTGCTGGACCCACAGGGTCCCGGCGCCCAGGAGCTGCGCAGGAGCTGCTCGCCAAGTCTGACGCTGCTGCAGATGGACCTGACCAAGCCAGAGGACATCCAGCGCGTCCTGCAGCATGTCCAGGCCCACACCAACAGCACAGGTAGGAGCCCTTGGCACCCCCTCCCCTCCCCCCGCCAGGGACCCTACACAGCTCCCGGGGACCTCAGCTTGCAGCCAGTGTGGCGGTGCCAAGACTCCACATGCTCCCCCGTGGGCTGCATCCCTGCGGGCACCCATGCTGACAGCCTCTGCTAATGGGGCTTGTCCCGGGGCACTCAACAATTCCCCTGCAGGACCCCCATGAGACAGGGAGCAGCTCGGATCCTGGGGGGGGTGGGGTGGGGTGGGGGTGGGGTGTCACCCATTTGGGTCACCTCTTTGAGCAGCCCATCCCTGCAGGGCTCTGGGGACTGGTGAACAACGCTGGCTTCAATGACACCATCGCGGATGCCGAGCTCTCTCCGCTGGGCAAGTTTCGCACCTGCATGGAGGTGAACTTCTTTGGCTCACTGGAGCTCACCAAGGGGCTGCTGCCCCTGCTCCGCTCCGCCAGCGGCCGCATTGTCACCGTGAGCAGCCCCGCAGGTGAGCAGCCTGCCTTCAGCATGGCCCACCAGACCCCTGGCACCCCCAGGCCGGGTGCAGGTCAGGCATCCCCATGGTGCCGCACGGCTCCCACCCTCCCCGGGCACCTCCACTTCCCCAGCCAGATACATCAGGCTGGCACCGGGCACCCTAGGATGAGCCGGTGGCATCGCTGAGCCCCACAGCAGGCACCCAGAAATGGGGAGCCATGGGGCTGTACGTGCATCCTGGGGACAGGCAGCCCAATGGCAGGCAACGTAGGCAACCCCAGCCCAGCTGCCACACGCCTCCATCAGCTTTGGCTGGCTGGGGAGAGAAAACCAGCTTCCTCTTCCCACCCCCCCTTATTTTTTTCCCCATGAAAACACACTAATTGGAAGCAAATTCCAGTTGCTTTCTCAGCAAAACAAAACCTAAGCCCTTTCCTTGTGCAGGTGCCAGGAGTGCAGCCCTATGCAAGCCCTCCCGGTCCCTGCCTGTCCCCGGCCACACAGGCAGCTGCCTGAGAGCCCGCTCACTCACTCATCCTTTCACTCCTGCAAGGTGACCTACCCTTCCCCTGCCTGGCAGCCTACGGGGCCTCGAAGGCAGCCCTCAGCCTGCTCATGGACACCTTCCGCAGCGAGCTCCAGCCCTGGGGCGTCAAAGTCAGCCTTGTCCTGCCTGGCTACTACAAAACAGGTAAGAGGGTCAGTGCCCGCTTGCTGCCTGCACCCACAAGCAAAGGGCAGGTACCCGGGGGTGGGCAGAAGATGGAGCAATAGCAGGAGCAGCTGGTGGTGCAGGATGCAACTTCTGAGTATCCCCAGCCACCTCCCTGGGGACGGTGGCCATCCTGTGGCCTCTGGTTGGTGTGAGGCAGGGTCAGGATCAAGCCCCACCAGCAGTTCTGCCACCGGGGCTGGCTGAACCAGCTCAGCCAAGTTTATGGTAGCACCGTCCTCCTTGCAGGCAGGGTCTGAGACCACTGGCCCAGTCCCAGGCTACCAAGAGTCACCACAGTGCTCCCACTGCGCTTCCCCAGTGGCATATCTTTGCCAGGGTTTCAGCAGGACCTTCCCAGGAGGCTGGGAGCAGACTGGGGACTGCTGGCACCCATGCCAGGGGGGGCTGGAGGAGGGGGGCCATGCAGCTCATGGGGGGCCATGTTCTTGCAGGGACGACATGCGACCCTGCCTTCTGGAACCTGCAGAAGCAGCAGCTGGTGGCCAGCCTGCCCCGGGAGCTGCTGCAGGCCTACGGTGAGGACTATGTGGAAGAGATCAACCGCCAGTTCATCCAGTTCATGAAGGTGGCGGTGGAGGACCTCAGCGCGGTGGTGAACAGCATCACGGACGGGCTCCTGGCTGCCAACCCAGCTGTGCGCTACTACCCAGGGCAGGGCCTTGGGCTCATGTATTTCATACACCGCTACCTGCCCTATTTCGTCCGAGACTTGTTCTTGAAAGGATTCTTCATCAACCCCAAGCTGCCCCGAGCGCTGCGGCAAGAGCACCACAACAACGTGAAGAAGGCCTGACCTTGTCCCGCATGCGGTCACGGGGCAGGAGCGAGCCTTCTCCTGGGATATGCAGGCACACCAGCCCCCGAGCGTGTGCACAGCCACTGGCACCACCCTCCTGCACCACGGGGGAACAATCAGCACTAGATGTTAAAAACCAAATTGCTTTCCAAAATCAGGCAGATCTATTTTCTATTGTGCGAGAATCAACATTTTCTAGAGACCTCGTTTTTGTATTTTTTCTAACTGTGCATCCTCCAAGGGGGCCACCCCTGCCTGACTTAGCAGCTCTGCCCCACAGGCTGGGACATACCTCAGGCATTTCTCAGCTACCTGCCATCTTCCTCACTGCCGTCAGAGCTCCATTTGTCTCCGTCACTTCTTGGCTGGGTCAGGCCTGGGACCGTGTGGCTGCTGCTGTGACAGCCCCTGCCTCCCTGCCATTCATTACACACTCCACATGCTCCCGGCGAGCGCAGGTGCTGAGGCCAGGCTGCCAGTGCTGCAGAGCTCTTCACGAGATGAACTATGTGATTGTCACTTTTTAAATAAATCTGTTCTTGATATGCCACTGGGCTCTGGCAGTCTCCTTCCGTGGTGCAGCACTGCAATGCTTAGTCAGGAATGCCCTGCCTGTGGGCAGAGCTGAGCTGGGTCACAGCTGGCACTGCACCGAGCACCATGGCAGGAGCCTTGTGTGGGGCAGCAGGTGCCACAGGCAGTCCCAGAAATGGGGTCAGCCTGCCAGAAAGAGCTTGCACCCGCTCCCCACTACTCCCTACCCCTACCCCAAAGGCTTCCTTTTGCTTTGCTCCAATGCTGTAGCCCTGCTGGGGTGAGGATGGAAGGGGTGACAGTGCCACACACAAACAGGCCCACGTGGAGGGACAAGCCATGCAGCTCTGTAAGGGCTCGGCTCACTCCCATAAGGCTGCATGAGCAGTGAGGGCTGCACCTCCCCAGCACCCGTCAGCTCAGCTCCCAGTGGCACCCACAGACCAGGCACCACCTGCAGCTTGGGCTGGAGTGAGTGCCCAGGGCCCCAAGAGGTGGTAGGTACTACCACCCTGCCTGTGGTAGAAACAAGTGTCCCATGTCATGCAGGAGCCACACCAGGCGCCACTATCACAAAAACCCAATTCTCTGGGTAAGAGGCCCTGTGGCTAATGGAAACCCTGGGGATGTGGGAGCAGGTGCCCAAGTAAGCAGGGAGAGCACAGTGCAGTAGGCAGATATTTATTGGTGTAGAGAGGAGGGGATCATGGGATAACAAACACTGCAGAGGTGACCACGGCACAAGCTGGGATGGAGCCGCTCTCCATTGATCCCTCCAAGCAGCAGCACCAAGCACCTGTTTCCCACCAGCAAGGCTTCTCCGCTGCCATGGGGCATCTCCCAGAGCTCAAGCACACATGGGAGCAAGCTGGGACACAGAGCAGCAAGGAGCAGGGCTGCCACGCCATGCCCAGGGCTTGGCTCCCACCCCCTAACCACAGGCGTGGGACATCTCTGCCAGCAGCTGCCCTCTGCACTCATCGGGGCGACCAAGTGGAGCCAGAGCCAAAGGCTGCTCTGCCCAATGGCCAGCTGTGCCCATACAGCTCCACAGCAGTGCCAGCCCAAACACCCTGCGCAAGGGAGGAGGCTGCCCCAGCCTCGATGTCTGCCCTGGGGCAGTGCAGGGGTCTGGCACCATCCACAGAGCCAAAAGGAGCCCTGACCCTTGCATGGCTGTGACAGTAAACTCCAAGTGGTGGGTCTTCAGGGGAGGAAGGAGCTCAGCCAGCTTATGGAGCCCTTGCAAGCTGCAGGGCAGGAGGGAGACTAATGAGAGCTGCTTCTGAGGACACAGCGAGGCTGCACTAGTGCAAATGCTGCCAGAGTGGGGAGGAGCACGCTTTGCAAGTGCTCTGGCTCTGCCCTTGCATTCCCACAGGCTCCATCCCAGTCCTGGCCAGGGCTGCTCAGTCTCTCCCAGGTCAGGGTCAGCTGCAGGGGGATGCAGGGATTGCACAGCAGCATGGGCTACACTACAAATGACACTCAAACTAAATCTCACAGGAACAACACTGACTAGGAGGCGTGCAGAGCACTGACAGAGAGGACCCCCAGCCATGGCAGACCTGATGTGTTCCTCTGCAACAGTGGGAACCCCTTGGAGGCAGCAACCCCCCAGCTGGTGCTTGCTCTACGAGCATAAGCGCATACAGCAGATTAGTACAGTAACACGGGGACTATTAGATACACAACAGGAGGTGTCCCTCCTGCTACACAGGGCCAAGCCTGTGCCACTGGTCCCTCCAGACCCCTCACAGCACACAACTCGAACTTCAGCTTGTGAATAATTTAACTAGCAACTGTACAGTTTCCTCATCTGAGCCAGTTCCACAGATGGGACATCCCTGGAGTCTGGGCAAGGAATAAGTCAGGGAGTTAGACAGAGGCCCCTCCGGACTCCAGGGGCGGGAGGGTCAAACAGGAGCAGAGTAGGGTTAGAAGATGGGAATGTAGTTGTCAATCTTGGTCCTGTGCCGCTGGGCAATGCACTCTGCGATCCACACAATGTTGCGGCACTCCTGCTCCTTCAGCTTCACGAAGGCATAGAAGACTCCAAAGTGGAACTGGTTGAGGAAGGCCAGCTTGTTCAGCTTCACCTGGGGAAAGCCCAGAGGAGGACATGTCACTTGTCCACCTCAGATGGGAGGAGCTGGCCAAGGCAAGCGTGGAGCAGGTTGGGAGGTTTCATGGACTTGCCCAGCAGGCTGGAAGGCTCAGCACCAGCATCCTGCTCTGTATCTCTCTAGGCCCTCAGGGCAGCTCTAACGTACAGCACATGGCTCAGGACAGGCTCTGGCATTTGAAGGGGGAAACATATATACCCTCAGGTACTGCGAAAATCCTCCTTTCCCATGTAATTACACTCTGGTTTTGCTATCGATGGACCAAACATCCACCAGCAGCCCCAAACTTCCCTCCCACACTGCTCTTACCTGTCAGTGAGAACATGGACCGAGCACCATGCTGGGCCCCCACTCCCTTGCTGGAGCAGAGGGCTAGCATCCTTTTCCTTCCCCCAAACTTCGTTCATCCGCAGCACTGCTGACAGGGCAGCATGACAAGCTTGCTGCTGCCCTGAGCTTTTCAAATCGCACAGGTAGGCACATACCGAGAAGTGTCTTGGGGCTCACTCACCTCATGCTCAAAGAACCTGTCCTCAAGGGTCTTGTCTCCAGGGTTGCTGCCAGCCCCTTCAAATAGCAGCTTGTACTCCTGCAGGAAAACATTACAAGAGGATATACCCAAATCCCAAAGCCCTCCAAGTTCAGCAGTGTTTGGGGGCCCTGTGCATCAAACAGATGCCGCAGCCACCATGTCAGGTCAGCAGAGGACAGAGAAACCAAGAGTCTGCCCTGTGCACACAGGAACGTTGGCAATGGGATGCTGCTGAGGATGCACAGCACACACACTGGCTGAAGGCAATCCCCAGAAAGGCAGAGAAAGCCTTAATTTCACCTGTGAGCTTGTCCAGCCAAAGATCCTAACCCTTCTCTGAAATGTGCAGTTCTCAAAGCCATATCATCTCTTTGAGCCTGCAGGGAGGATGCATCAGGTACAGACCCCTCCACGTACAGACTGGAGTGCTTGGTCCAGGCTCCTGTGGCCACAAACACTGGCACATGCCCTGGCTGCTTCAGTAAGGAGACACTGAGCTCTCTGACTTCAAACAGGTCCCCAGCCATGCACAAGAGCAGCTTAAGGAATCCAGACACATCCAAACATGTCCTCCCAGGTCAGCATCTCCCCTGCGACTGAACCAGAGCTCAGAGTGACCCACTAGGCCTGAAGATAGGGCACACTGCTTCTCGCTGAAGACATGTTTCTGCCCTCAACCAGCCAAAGAGAGACTATCGCTGCTGCCACACTGATACCCCAAGGGTTTGGTGGTGAGGGCAGCCCCCACACCCTGGGACAGGGTGCACAGGGCACACCTTGTCTCCTTATCACCACTGCAATGACAGCCATGACTAAGAAGCCAACAGCATCCCAGGCAAGCCAACTCCACCTTAGCCAAGCAGAGCACAGGACCAACAGTAGCAGCAGAAGACAGGCATCCCTCTCCCCAGGCTGTCAATCCACAAGTTCCCCCAGATCCCTGAGAAGCTCTGATCCAGAGTAGGTTCTTGCACCAGTCCCCACAGTCCTCACCCCAAAGCACTCACAGGGTAGTAGTCAGCAACATTTTTGACTTGTTCGTAGTCATCTGCTCTGGCTAGCTGAGCCAGGCCCTCGGGGTAGAGCTTGCCACAGTGTGGGAACAGTTTTGCTCGATCCTCCTTGGACAGCTCAGTACCAAATGAGTTAATGGTGATAATGAAGGCCCTCCGGTCAGCTTCAAACTGCGGGAGAAAAGTGGTTCACCTTGGGATGCAGCATCTTTGCCAGAGGCTAGCAGGTACTGACACTGCTCTGAACAGAGCCACATCAGAAGGCAGCATGAGCAAGCTGCCTGGGTGCTCAGCTATCTGGTGCTCAGCCAGGGCAGGCTACCCGTGCAGGCTCCCAGTAGCTGATGCCTGGGGAGCAGTCAGGCGAGGAAACCCCCATCCCAGGCACAGGCCAAATCACTGAGCAGAACCCTGCCCAGGTCAAGGAGTCTCTCTCACCTACTGTCCCTGAGCCCTGCACATCCCACAACTAGCCTTGGCATGGAGACAGGCCATGCACTGAACAGCTCTGGTTGTTCTCCTGCTTGTTAGCCATGTGAAAGGATGAAGATGTTGCCATGAAGGCAACTGATGTGTCAGCACATCGCAAGATCAGGACTGGGGAACCAAACCTGTCCAAAGTCACGTGCAGGCAGTGTTTTCCTAGGTCTCCCAGTGAACAGGCAGAGCGTACATGGGGATGCTGAACAGTATCTTGAGCATCCTTAAGGCTGGCAGGCAAGCTGGGCCTGAGCACAGAGCAATGAATATCACTGCAATACTGTCCAGCTACAGGGGTTTCCAGACCTACCTCCAGGATTGGGCACATGGCATCTGCCGTGGTACCTCCCAGCACCTTGCAGAACTTGTAGAAGGACTCCAGGTAGGCCTGGAAGAGAGAGGGCAGATAAGCACTCTTCTACACAGCTTCAGCTACTACCCCACAGGGCCATTCAGCAGAGGACAGACAGCAAGCGGGGATGCTCCCAGGTGGTTTGTAACACAGCATGGACACTCTCAACCCACGTGAGCTTGGATGCCAAGCCCACACAAGGGACAGTTCTTGTCCAGGAGCTGGAGACATGAAGGGTTGTGGTTGGGTTTGTTCAAGTGACTGCATGAGCTTACTGCAGGCAAGATCCCCAGGCAGCAAGGTTAAAGCCTGTTTTACTCCTCTGAGTCGTCTAACTCCAAAGCATTTACTGAAGTCTCACGTGGTTTCCTGACCCTGCTCTGGCCTCCACAAACATGCCAAGCCACACAACTATAGCTGCAAGACCTATGCTCAGAAAGTACCGCTGCGTAAGCAGAGTCAAGAGATGAGACAGGACATCTGCGAAGAAAACTAGCCATTCTCTATAATCCTCTTTTCACACAGCAGCCGCTTGGTCTCCATCCCAACTGAAGCACTGCAGAAAACATATAAGGACAGGCACAGCTATGCTGCCTCCAGGAAACGTAATCCTTTGTGGATATGTACCATAATCCAGCTGGAAGATGACTGTATCTCCCAGGGGGAGCCTATGAAGGCTGCGCATGGCTAAAAGTGCTGTTCAGCAAAAACTTTCTCAGAGGAAGTAATCATGTGATAAAATACCTCCCTGGACAGAGAGCTGCAACCAGAATCACTTAAAAGGGATGGAATAAAATGACACTGAGACATCACAAATCTCTGCTTTGTCACAATAACTCCAGGACTGAAGATGGACAAAGCATGTACATGTTGGACACCCTCAGCCTCTGCACTAGGAAAGCACCTGGATTACTGTGTTCTGTGAATATTTGTTACCACACAGCACAACAGGACACTGCTGGGCGAGCATCACACATCAAAGAAACGTTGTCCCCAGCACTTGGCACTGCTCAAATGCAGGACAGCACAGAGCATCAGTCTGCAGAGTTAGAACAAGAACACAGATGACAGACTTTGCTTGAAGCTGACAGAAGAGGGAACCTGGTTAAGAGGTTCAGTCACTACCTCTGCCCTTCTCAGGAGTTCATGCACAAACCTAAGGCTTTAGAAGCAAAAATAGATGAACTCAAATATCCAGCACTGAATGAGGATCCAGTATCATAGACACCATGGAAACACAGACTGTGGAACAGCTGCACTGGGTACCCTCCCCTATGGACCCCTCTGCAGATGACAGCAATTTACAGAAACTCTCCACTGTCCCGAAACCCTTGTCCCCAAAATGGTGGTGTCTTTGCATTTAATAATCCTTAATGGACTTCTACTTCCATGAACACACACATTTACCCTTTGCCTCCTGCTAGCCTCATTTGTCTGTCACATCCAGCCTAAAGGGAGACCTGTGGTCTGTCCATCCATGTTGACTTTTCCAACACTATCTGTGGTTACCACCACAGCTCAGATTCACTCATCGTCCAGGTGAGGAATCCTAACCTTTTTTGTAGTTTCCCATACAGAAGTCATTGTACCCAAACCTTTAAACGTGCCATCCTTAGCAGCTTCTCCTGTTCTGCTGTTCATATTCGGAGATGAGAGAGGATAGGAATGAGACAATGTTCAGGACAAACGCACTACAGATGTACACAGCAGCACAGTGATATTTGTGCAGTCCTTTTCCATTGTTAAGAACAGATTACCTTGAAGAGAGACACTTGCTTAGGTCAATCATAACCTAAGATTTCATTTAGTAGTAGAAAGGAACAAGGAGATCCTCACCATACAGGCAGAGTTAGAATTACCTCCTTGCCTCTCCCATACATCACTCCGTTTACCCACATTGATTTGCCTGCTATATTTTATCATCCAGTCACAAAGCTCCTTCAGCTCGTTCCTACAAGAAGGTCACCAGCAAAGGCCAACAGTTAGCCAGCTTCACTTCAACATATCCATTAAAGATGTGGAAAAAAGGGAGTGAGCATTGAAGGTGACAATGCCAGCATGCCTGCATTGCAGGACTCCACTACTGACTGTCCTCTACACTAACAGTGACTGCTTACTTTTAACCTCTAATCCCCATCTTAACCATATTTCCATTTGAGAACCTTCTCACTCGTCATTGCTAACAAGAAACCTTTGTAATTGCTTTCCTCCTATGAATTCTGCTCAAACCTTCTGTCTACACGCTCACAGATTCCTTCAAAAAGCCTCCAGCAGGTCTGGGAGGTAGCACTTCCACTTCCCACGCCAATGCCTCCCGGATGCAGGCATCCGTCCCAGGTGCCCGCCTGCTGTGTTCCTCAGAGCAGCTCTGTGCAGATTTCAGATGTGATTTTATATCCCTCATTTGCCTATGCCCATTTGCGCTGTATTACACTTTTTCCAATCCGTGGGAAGAGAGGTGGATTCAGGTAAGAGTCTGTAAGCGGCAGTTACCTTTTCCACCCTTGCATCCCCGTGATTTGTTACTGACGGAGCCCCTATGTTCCCTGTGGGCTGCTCTTTAGCAAGAACCAGTCCCAGCACACGCCAAGGGATACCAGGCATCTATGCTTCAATTTGGGGATAGGAAGAGCAGAATGCAAAGCAGTATCAGGCCGCAAAAAGGAAGCGGCAGCTGGGACCCAAGGAGATACCCCCCACTCCCTCCCAACCTGTTTGCCCTGTGCTCACTCTGCTCCCTGCCTTCCCCCACCTGTCTTGTCTCAACACACAACTCAAGCACCCGGCAAGGGTGCAGGTATTTATGCATACAGGCATACCTCCCCCCATTACAGCAAAAGACCAGTACATGCCAGAGGCCACACACAGCTCCTTCTCACCCCCGCTTTGCCTTCTTCCCTTCACGCCTGACCTGTTCTCTGCCTCTCCAAACAGACCACGGCTTCCTTGGGAAGCAGAGGTCACACTGACTGCAGGCTGGCTGTGACCAGCCAAAACAAGGTTGGCAGATACAATCTGCATCCCACCCTTAATCCAGAGAGTCGAGATGAAGTGATAGCCACAGCCTGCACATAAACACACACTTTGATACTGCCTGCTAAAACCAGATGGAACCTGCAGAGGAGACAACAGCTCCCCATGCAGACTCAGGACAAGGAGATCCTTAGCCCCTCCACATCTCTGTGCCAATACTTTCCCCAGCCTGCAGGACTCCTTCATCCCAGCTGCACCTTTTACACTGCTCTACCAAGAGCATCTAACCCCAACCACAGCCACTGAAAGTTTGACCAGACTGTTGGAGGCTGTTCTGAAAGAGCTCAAGACAGAGAGCCAAGCCCGTGGAAGTCCTTCAACCAAGTTTAAGATCTAGCCACTTTAGCTCTTTGAATGCAGTCAACTACACATCTAAACTCATGTGGTTAAGGAGCAGCCTTCTCCTGCCTGCCTGGGGCCTGAGGAAATTTATTGAAAGGCGTAACCTCTGCAAAATCTCTTGCACAAACTCTCGACAGCCTGACAGCTCCAAAGAAAGCCCACTATGCCTAGCTCTGGTGCCCTGACTCTGCAGAACTGGGCGACTGGATGTCAGGCTCCTCCAAGAGCAGTATCTTTACTTTCCAACGGATGCAACTAATTCTTGGTTATGTTTACTCTATCACCACTCCAGGGAAGAAAAAAAGAGAGAGAAAGCAAAATTCTTTTTAAGTCTACTCCAAGAGGAAAATACCCTCTTGTCTTTGACTGAAGAAAGCCAGCCTAGGTTGGAGCTCCTGAACCAAGACAGAGCTGTAGTCACACTAGGAATAAACAGGGAAGGGAGCCTTCCCAGAGACTCATTTACCTTATACAGCGTGTTTCGAATTATTTCAATGTTCATTTCATCCAGGTCCTGTTCAGATATGCAGTCTTGGAAGAAAGCAGCTGAAACAGAGCCACAGACAGAGTTAGCATTGCCCTAACCAGACCCATGCCCAGCACTTTCCAGAGTCCTCAACAATACCAGGCAGAAGCACTGTCCGTCCTAAGCCTGGCCCTTATCTTCAGCAGCCACCAAATTGCCATGACTCAAAACCTCAGGCTCCACCATGGTTCCCCCTGGCCACAATCATTTTGGGGGCTCTCACATGAAAAAAAACAAAACAAAACAAAACAAAATAACTTTCTTCACTCCTTAGTCCTATGGTTTGGTTAACAGCCCATTCTCAGCAAAAATTCTCAGCTCTAGCCCCCAGCATCAGTGCCAGAGTAGCCTGTATTTAAAAGCAAGCAAAACCCAAAACTGCTCCCAGATGCAGGCACTCAGAGGTGACAAGACAGCTTCTGAATTGCCTGCTACAGCATGGCAGCAGTGCTTAAGCATCTGTGAAACAGCAGCTAGCAAGTCCTGAGGAAGCCGGTGCTTCTCCCTCCTTCTCCAGTATCTCAGTTGCATTCAGGAGGCATGAGGATGCCACAGCTCCTACAGCCCATGACACTCCATTTTCCACTTCTTCCAAGGACTTTTATTTCTCTAGCTGGAGGTAAGCAATGGGAGACAGGATGAACTAGTGGTTTTTGGTAGGATGCTCAGTCCTATGTACTTTGCCAGAGTATCTCTGGGAGGGAGTCTGAGAAGTTGTTGCCACCTAAAGAACACAGATTTCAGACCTAACACAAGGTACTGCAAGCTGCAGATGAGTCTTGTATATCTAGCATAACATAAGGCTGTTGTACTACTCGCTTGTTAGCAAGAACACAATAAAACCCATTGACAGGACTTTTATGACTTCTTCAACTCTCACTCAGCAACCAACTTTGCTGAATTTGCTACATAGAGAAATATGATCTTTCTCAGCTTACGCAGTCCAGCTGTGGGTAAAGGACACTGCACTCACGCTCAGAACTGACCACTGCTCTGCTTTGTGCGACAAACCAGGTACGATGCAGGCTCACACCTTTGGCGTGCACCACTTTTATAGCACTGCTCCCTGGCATGGACAGCAGCCGCACTGTGGGTCTAGAGAGTCCCAAACAGGCGTTAACCCCCCCAGAGGTTTTTTGTAACAGCATCAGAGACCGATGCCACGTAGCTGGAGAAGCACTGCTCCCTATGGTTGGCAAAAATGAAAACAGAGTGTGCCAGGACTGGTTTTCACTGCAGGACCCGCTGGCTAGCCTAGATAGCTAAGCAGTGGCTACTTCAGAGTAGCAGAGGAATGAGAACACAGCTATTTCAGTTCTTGGCCCTCCAATATCCCAAATTAGGCTAACAGCAAGTCTTATTTTGCCCTGCTAACCTATGAAAGCCATTTGGGGTTAGGCATTCCTACCAAGCCACGTAGCTACTCAAGTACTTTTAGGAGATAGAGCTGCTGTTTCTTTGCGTGTGGTCACTGGAAAGAGTGCAAGTTAAACAACTGGAGCCTGCATGCCTGCTTGTTTAGGCAACACAGCTACTCCCCATGTTCTCCTGCTGAAGAAATGCCACACTAGATGGTACACAGCCTCAAGGGCATGGCCAGGGCAAAGGTCTGAAGAAGTCAGCCTAGCCAGGGCAGAAGCAGGCAAACTGACGCACGTACAAGTACATGAACGCAAGAGGCAAAGACCCTCAACTGCCAGCCACGTTCTCCAGAACCACCTCACCAGTGTTACGGGGCATTTTCACCCCATACACAGCTGGAAGCTTTAAGGTCTCTGAGAGTTAATATCTTTGAAATACTCTGTTCTATCTTATTCCCAAAATGGGAAGGTTCCTGCTTACTCATGAGGAGTATTTTCTTCTCACACATCATCCCTATAGCGGGCTCAACTCAGCTGCATGCAGAGTCTTGGTTCTCTTGCTACGTTGTTGCCGAACCTTGCAACCCAGATCTCCTGAGACATGTTTTCCCTCCTTTGCTGGACTCTATCTGGCAAGTCATTTTTCCATGACAACTACTTCACTTGCCCCGTTATTACACAGAGCATTTGTAAAAGCACTTTCAGTTCCAAAACCAACTATTTCTATCAAAGACAATATGATGATTTAGAGTGTTTTGTTCTTTCTAGCAACCCCAAAAGAATGATTAATCACTGACTCAGTCACACCTCATCACGTTTTTGCCCACAAAGGCTAAACTAGCAAGTCTCCTGTGACTACCTTTCCTACTACTGCAAAAAAACTTCCATATTTTCTCCAGAACCACTTCCTACACCTTTTATGTTTAAAGAACTTATCTGTCTGACTAGCTGTTCATAAGACACTTGGTTTTAGCATTATGTGCCTCCTGGTCAAGGCCTGTAGTCCTGAGACAGTATACCTCAGTGCAGGATCCTGCTATACAATGAGTTTAAAAAGGCTTTTGGAGACTTCTTTTTTTTTTCTTTTTTTTTTTTTCTGTTGTTGTTTGGTTGGGGGTTTGGGGTGTTTGGTTGTTTTTTTAATATAAAGAGCTTTCCTTGATCTAGAGCTAATTTTATCAGTCTCAGAACAAGACTAGGCATGTGCAGATCTCTACAATTATCTATAAAAGTTGCCTACAAGAAACTGCCCAATGGTCCAACTAAAAGTGCTGGAAATTAAGTGACTCATTCCAGCAGAGGACCCAATAGCCCTTCACTAAGGAAGCGCATGTGCCATGTGTCCCATGACAATTATTAAAAAGATCGCATTGTCTAAGACCTCTCAAACTTTCTTCTTCCTCCCTAATTTCAGGTGAAAATTCCCAGAAGAGCTGGTAAATGGACATATCTAGCAGATCAGGTCTAACTACACCTGCACGGTCATGACAGCTCAAGGCCTGGCTCACACAAACCAAACTCCCCAGCGGTCTGCACTACCAGTGTGCCAGTTTAGACATTTGTTGAAGTGCACAGAGAGCTAGCTGGTTGGTCCTCCAGAGGAAAAACTGGCATAGGACAGGCATAAGCCTGAACTCAAGCCCAGTCACCACAGGCAGTACAGCCACAGCTGTGTGTTACCCACCGCTTTGTTTTCCTGAAGCACAACTTAGGCTTAGTTGGGCCTAGTTAGACTGGGGGAGAAAGGGACATCTGCTTCACACACAGCTGAGAGGTATTTTGAAAGGCTCCACTCACCCAGGGGAGTGTCCACCAGGATTGCATTGTAGAGCTCTGCAGGCGTCTGAGCAATGTTCACAGCTTCCATCTGCTCAAAACTTCCCAGAGGATGGCACTTGGGCACCAGTTCGGAGATTGAACGCTGATGCAGAGTCCCAGTGATCAGCAGAATAACATTGTCAATCATGTAGCTGTACCTGGAGGAATGCAAGAGGAAGCCTGTCACAATACAAATAAAAATAATACAAAAACAAGCACCCAGCAGCAAATGGGCACACATCTCCAGTCCCTGCGAACATCTCCAGAAAGATGCATCCTTCCCACGAAGAACCAGTACACAAAGAACTAGTAAGGTGCCTCCCTAATGTCTCCTTATCATGCCAGCCTAGGCAAAGGGAGTCAAGCATAGTCCCAGACTGTGACATATGCTACAGCTGAACCACACCACCTGGGCATCTCCTATCTACCATTGAAGAGTATTTAGATTGGAAGGGACTGCTGGAGGTCTCTGGCCCAATGTCCTTCTACAAGCATGGCCAGCTCCAGCTGCTCAGGGCTTTGTCCAGCTGAACCTTGAATTATTTGCAAGGATATATATCTCACAACCTCCCTGGGGCTCTACTTCAGTGTCCAACCACACTCACAATGAAAAGCCTTTTCCTAACAGCTAATCAGAATTTCCCTCATGGCTATTTGTCTACTGTCTCTCATCCTAACCCCACACACCTCCAAGAGGAGCCTGGCTCCAGCTTCCCCACACCTTCCCACAAGGTAGCTGGGAAGATTTGTCCTTCCAGCATTCCCTCTGCTTTCCTCACATTGCCATGCTCTGTAGAGAGCATGTGCAAAAGTGTATGTGGTGGGACACCAGCAAAGGAGAATCTGCAGATAGCCTGACTCAAGCTCAGCTTCAGTGCCAGCAGCACTGCTCCATCTTGCCAAGACTATGGGGAAAGGGTCACGTTTCTGCAGCCCCGCTCCCTTCCAAAAACAACAGGGCTGGCAGCTTTAGCACAACCTTCACTCACACCCTCACAAAACTACACACAAGGTTTTTCACACCTCTACCATCAAAAGCTACAAACTTCTTTGCATTAGCCCATGTTATGACGTCCCTAACCAAGTTTTCCACTCATGTTATACAGGATTAGCAGATTCAGTCTTTGGCACTGCAGTAATGAGACATTCCATGTGGAACCACGGCACTCAGCACAAGTTCCTTCAACATAAGCCCTTTGTGGCCCTTCTCTCCAGCACATCTGTGTTTCTCTTGCATTGAGAAGCGCAGAACGGGGGACAGCACTCCAGATGAGGCCTCCACCAGTGCTGAGGAGAGGGGCAAGATCACCTCCCAGTTCTACCAGACTAGCCAGAGAAGGGAGACATAGCTGGCCTGAAGACTGGGAATACAAGAAAGGCTGGTGGCCTTTTCCAAGTAGAAGATCCAAGCAAGGATCAAGGCATCATGTAAATACAAGGGGCTGAGTGGAAAAGTGTCCCCAGCAAGAACAGGAACGCTGCTCTAGGCACCCTCACCACCAGCTGAGCCATAAGCCAACCAAGCTGAGAACCTGAAAAACATCAAGTGAGATGAATTGGGTTTTTTTTCAGTCAGCAGAAGATGCCTTTGCAAACATCCCTCAGCACCACAGGGAAGGGGCACAGATGCTGGAAAAGCAGGATATTTGGGATTTTACACTCCCTTGCTCTCACTGCTAGAGCTCTAAGTCTAAAAAGTTAGATGATAGAAAAGCCTTGAAGAAGCTCCTTGGCAGGAGCTGCTCCAAAACAAACAAGATCAGGCCTGAACTAGAATGGCAGAAGGAGCTGTGCATGTCTGGAGTTAGAGCTCTGTTGAGGTTCAGGCTTCCTACATGTACTTTGAGTACTGAAGAAAGGGAATTTAAGGCCAGCACACTGGGACTGGGGCAAGGGCAGGGACGGCAAGGCTCTGCACATGTTTGTCAGACAGGCATAGGGATGCTGCTGATCTTTGTTTTTCCAAGCTAACAAGGAGGACATAGTGCAGCCCTGTTTCCCTTTGAACCACATCAAAGGCTGGTAAGCAGAGCCAGTTAAAGGCAGATTTTGGCAGTTTTTATTAGATGGGCTTACTGCCTCTCAAATATGCTCAAAGGGCATGTCCATGAACAAATCCACACCTTAGTTCCTCAAACAGGTGCTGCCTTTTTCTCTCCACACTGCAGGGCTGGGTAATGCACCTCCTGGACCTACTATTTTTGCAGAGAGCCCTTCTGTGTTTGCAGCCTGCCTTTCCAGGACATTCAATCTAGAATCGGGGCAATCAGCACAAGCTTCATGTAGTAGGAAACCTCCTTTTGCCCTTTAATCCGCAAGGTCATTATCTTCCCTTCCGTTTGTGCCACTCTCACCATGGAGATGATTGCAATCTCCAGGACAGCAAGAAAAGCCTGTTTATGAGAACTGAGAGTAAGTCCCTTGCAGTAAGCAGCTGGTTCCTGGTAAATACAAGCATCTGCACCCTAACACAGAGGCATCTCTGTGAGGTGTGCCAGACCAAGGATACAGAAGATCATTTCCCAGCTCCACCATCTGCCCTCAAACATGCAAGTTTGCTTAGCGCAACACAGTAGCTTTCAGGAAAGATCATATGCAGGACTACTCTCACCAAAGCAAGGAAACAACATAGGACCAGACCAAATTTTTTTCTTCAACTCAGCCTACAGTGAAGGTACAGGCAAGGAAACATGGTCATTGCACAGCATGCTAGCACACCTCTTTCCTATTCCCAGCTTACCATGGATCTTGCTCTCTGCAAGATATTTGCGACTTGCAAGGAGCCTGGCCAAAGTCAACCATACAAGAGGAACTGAGGGAAAATGCCTGGAGCCCTTTCTGTTCGCAGGTCTTCAGAGCAGCTTAGCTCCTGCCTTACTGGAGCAACACTGACCTCATCCATGCCCTCCCAGTCCAGCTCAGCATGAAAGCCACAGCCAGGTTTAGGGAGAGCAGCCCAAGTCTGACCCTCTTCACACGTGAGAAGCTCCTGCTTTCAGACTGATGGCGCCAGGAAAGACAACCCAGCTGGCTTCCACCACCAGAGTGCAAAACATGGCTCTCCTGATGTCATTTATACCCCTCAACTTGCTTGTTTCCTCATCTTTCAGGGAAATCTGGGGAAATGCACAGTCTATAGACCAAATGCCAAGGCCTCTAAGGAGGCCCAGCACCAACTGTTTGAAAGAGTACCTTACCTATCAAGACTACTTTCTCTGACAGCAAGATTTAAGATTCATCCCTGCAGGAAGAAGAGCTACCACGCACAAGATAAGAGGGGAAATTTCTCATTCCATTTTCCACTGTGACAGCATTTCAAACCTTTACGATAACAAGAGAGCTGCAGCAGGACAAAGGTCTTCTTATACCTCCCAGATACCAGCACCACTGCTGAATCTTTCCTGATAGTTCCCATTTCCTTCAAGCAAGCCCAGACCACACTTATTCACATTCAATCCCTACTTCATCCCAGTAAAAAAAGTCACAGCTTAGTCATGACTACGAGGCAAGTCTTCTAGTGTCAGGGCAGCTGGAAAAGCCTCTTATCTGTGGAAGGGGCAACACTTGCCTTCCTGTGCCAGGACCCAACAAGAACGCATCTGCCTCCATTAGCACAGCCGTACTAAGACTGTAGCAGAGGTCCTGGCAACACTGGCATTTCCTCCCAGGCCCAAAGGATTAGATTTATTACAGTGGCAGCAGTTTTCCTAGGAACCCCCAACTACTTGTTTAATAGAGCAGCTTTTGTCATCATCCTCCTCATCTCCTATTAGGCTCTGACCAGCTTCAAATGTTTCAGTTTTCATGGTTAGTAAGTGCTCAGACCCCTCCAAGAACATTTTAACCTTTGCTAGCTCTCAGTGCAGCTAATAAGAGGACCAGACTATGTGACACGTCAGAAAACAGGAGTAGTTGGTCACTTGCAACACCATAATCCTACCGCAGCCCGCTTGGCATGGAAAAGAGGTTAAGACAAAGGATGGTCTGGTGGGAGACTGGAGACAGGTAGAAGGACCGACAAGCTCCTTGGTGAGGACAAGCCTCTGCACTAGCTCACTGGGAGCACTCAGTAGGAGTTCAGAGGAGAAAGTACTACATGGAGGCTCTACATAAGCTACAGCCACCGACATGGGGTGGCAGGGCTTTAATTAAGTGGTAAAATGGCACCTTATCTCACGCCCCAAAACTTGCCTCCACAAAGACTGTAGCAAGACTCTCTGGGGCAAGAATGTGTTTTATGCTCCTGCTTGAGCTGCTCTCTGCCCACACAGGGAGATGGACACAAAAAGACTGGATGTTCAGTCAGAGTTTCACATGCACAGTTACACCCTGCCTCGCTCTTCCTGTTGCCCACTGAATTGAGGTGTGGCATATTCCAGAAATTCACATTCACAGAAATACAAGTCTGGTTGATACTGAGAAGCATCAGTAATGTCTCACAGAAGAGTAGAATTTCTTATTAAAGGACAGGAAAGAGTCAGCAAGCATAGAAATATCATCCACAGCAGGAGAGAGATGTTGGCTTATGGCTTCCTGAAGTCCGAGACAACTGGGGCCAGTATCTTTGCTCCTCCAGTGACACCCAGTTCAGCACAACATGCACTGGTCAACACTCACATAAAGAGCACAAAGCCNGGGGGGTGGGGGGTGTGTAAATGTTCCTTCCAGCAGCAGCAGGTCCGAGAGATCATTCTCACTGCTGATTTTGGGAGGTATGGTCTCAGACAGGCACAGCAGAGACCCCTCTGAGAAAAGAGAGGAGAGCCAGGCCCCAGCAGCTAATTTGTGGGATAGTCAGATGTGGATAGCTATCAAGCAGAATCAAAGAGGAGAGCACACATGCAAAAGCCATGTACAATGTATGTCTTCTTCCTTTTGGAGTTACTTAAGTACAGCCACAGATAAACGAGACATGCTAGAAAGATTGCAATGGTCTGCTGAATATTGGGAAAAGCTTTTTAGCAGAGGACCACATAAAATGCATGAAAGCTCATCACATGGGACATTTACAACTTGGCCTGAAGGCACTCGGGCATAGCCCTCAAGACAGTTAGGGCTTCTTCCTTCCCCGCTTACTAACCTAATCATAAAGAGTCATTGTCCTACAGCAGATAGGTTGGGTTTATATTGCTTTCTGCTCCAGGATACTAAAGAAACCGTAAACAATACTGCAAGTGGTCACAAAGCATGACTAATGACGGAACACTGCATGACCTGCATTTCTCAGGAATCCTCTGAAAGCCTGGCCAAAGTGTAGCTTAACAGCTGCTCTGCAAGGGGTCATGAGGACAGCCCTCCGTGTCAATGGCAAATGCAGAGAGCACCGGGCTAATGCAGAGGTGCATAGCAGGGAAGAACCGGGCTGTGGCTTGGGGGTTTTGCTGGGATGGGTTTATGTATTGCATTGCTCAAGCAAATTTAATGCTTTCCAAAACCAGCATTAGACTTTAATGCAGACTAATGCTAGCAAGGCAAAAGTCCCTATGTGACTGCATTGGGCAGTTACTCAGATTACTGTAGAAGCATGTGTTTATTTTGGGATGAAAAAGGGAAATCTCCAGTGGGATCAGAGTAATGCTCTGAATTTGGCATGAATTCTATAGACAGCTTTAAATTATGATGAAGTTGTTTTGACTATAGTCACTTTAGCATCTAGTGCTTCCCTTTTGCAGCTCCTCCAGTTCACATACTCGGGGACTAGTGCAGGAAGTAACCTAAGGAAAAAGTTTCAGGCTGGTTGTACTGCTGCTTCCTTGGGTTTGTGCATAAGTACACAGATGCATCTCTATATCCCACTGGGTTCGAGACCTGAGCAAAGGTGCTGGTATGCAGAGCCACTTGTCACACCTCTCTCAAGCTCCACATGTAAGCAGTCATGGGAGAAAGCAACGCACAGACTTCAAAGCACAAAAGGGCAGTAGCTGACACGAAGAGTAGCTCCAACAGCTGAGATACTTGTATCTGGAGTGTCATTTTAAGATCATTAATGAATAACTGTACAGCCATCCTGAACTGGAAAGGAGAGGGATGTTGCACATCAGGAAGACCTCAGTGCCTCACTGAGGCTTGTTCGAGTAATTGACAGTGGATGAACTGAGTCAAATCCTTAAATCAGTTTTGCAGCTCAGACTAGAACAATTCAGACCAGCAGCTTCTGGCCAGAAGCAGTTTTACCCCTTGTCTGCAGCTGAAGCTCAGGCAGACCAGAGAACAGCAAGAGTAGGTGCAGCATGTGACAGTCTCCGCTCAAAGTGTACGGATCTCTTCCTATCTTTGCACATTGTCTTTCCTAGAGTCACACAATAAAAAACTACACCTAAAGTGGTAGGTTCATGAACCTGCCAAAAAGAAAGCTGAGAATTTCATGGTTGCTACCACAAACCAAGAGCACTCAGCCAATAAGTGGGTACCCTGCTAAACTTAGATCAACGAGACCATTTCACAGCAAAGAGTTACTACTTCACAATACTACAGAGGCTGTGGCAGCCTTTCAAATCCAAGTATCCAGGAATGTTCTCAGCATTAATCTATATTTAGCTGCATCTCCACATGGTTTTTACCATCTTCTAGTGAGTCTAGGTCTCTTGGGATACTGACCTCAGTTTTCCAGTGGTATCATCCGGTAACTTATAAGCAGTCATACAGTGGTAGCTGCATTAAAGGCTAACAAGAAAAAAACTAGATGAAGTACTTTTAATTCTGAGGCTTTATGAATATGATGTTGTGTTCTACATGAGTACAAACCCCTTGAAACACCAGGGAATGTTTAGAACACCTCACAGCCTCGTGCAAGAATCTCTGGCTGCCTAAACTTGATGCCTCAAAGCTTGAGAAACACTACGCTGATACGCAAGGCTGAGCCCTGGCACTCTGCGCTGTGCTGAGCAGACTTTAGCACTAATTACATTTTAAATATTGACCAGAAACATTAATTGTGCTGCTTTCACACAGACCAGCTGCAAAAGGCAAACTTGCAGAAACCGTTTTCTTACATGTAAAGCCCTACAAAAAAAAAAAAAATTCAATAATATAAAATAAGAGGAAAGGCTGCACTGCGTAATCTCACGTTATCCCCAAAACTGCCTCTAGTAGCTAAGAAAGCTGAATGAGTTTAATGACCTAAAAGCTCTTACCCACTTCTCAGTGAATGTGTGGTCAGGACAGAGCTAACATGCAGAACATTACTGTGCATACAGACCTGCTGCCAGCAGAAGACAAGAAAAATCATCATCCCACTTGACACGCAGTAAACCATATGCGGTAGACACAACATTTAGCTCAGCCTCTAAATATTGTGGTACTTACACAAAGCTCTCTGTAGGTATTTGCTAGACTTCAAACTAGCATACAGAATAGATCTGGGAGAGGGGACTAGGACCCAAGACGCCCCCAAGAAGCCTTCAGAAGCAGTGCCCTTTGCCTCCAGGCCTTCTCTGGGCTGAACTTGCTACTCTAGAGTATCAGGTGAGGCAAATCTATGGAAAGGTAAAAGGAAAATGAAGGCTGCTAAAGTCCAATGCCAGAAGACCTTGAGAACGTTCTCAATCAAGGAGCGAAGCATGTTACATTGGGAACAGAAGCGCTCAGTGAACATTCATCCAGCTGAAGGCACTGCACAGAGGCTGTCCTCTGGAAAAGATGCAACCACACATAAATTGATCAGAGAAGCACTGATAACCTCTTAACACACTCCCTCCCTCCCTGTTTTGTGTCTTTAACAGACATGCTGTTCAGCCTGTAGAGAGAAAGATTGCAAGAAGGAACATGAAGGAAGTGCAAGGATTGTTCCTGCGAGCTGCAGAATCACCAGAGGGATTCAGCTTTAAACAAAGCCCAAGGAGGTAGCTATGTCCACACACTGCCTCTGGATGAAACAGCATCAGCTTGGACAGTGACGTTATTCAGGGGTGATGCATTCTCACCTGGTCACCCACAGCTTGCATGCTCAAGCTCCTTCTCAGGGCTGCAGAGTTTCATTAAAGATTTCTCTATCTTTGTGAAACACGGGCTTACATCTGGAGCTCATCACTCACTTTTTGCTACATCTTTACTGCCACCGATAACATTTTGCTAGCTCTTCCGATCATTACCATGGCTCACTGTTTGCTAGGCACCATGCTAACACCTTCCAAGTGAAGAACAGTGCTGGTCAGTAGGAGGAGGGTTATGCTGTTCCAGTTTAAATCCACTGGCCAAGTGAAGTGTTTTCCAGGCACTAGAGGTTTGGGGAAAAAAAAGCATCCCCTCAGTGTAACACACAGTGAAATCCACCTTTCAAAGACTCCCTTTCTGATGAGGGCACCTGCAGTCACACTGTTTTGAAAGATGACTTCCATGGCCACCACTTAGGCATGCAACCCAGTCCATTTTCATAGACATTGGTTCTGGGAAACTGGTATGAGATCTGTGTCCTTCAGGTATGCAGGAGAACAGATGCAGTTCTGATGCTACTATCCAGGGATGCAAGTCTGTGATCATTTCCACACCATTAGTTACATGCCCTCTTATTCTGAATGTTGCATAATCCCTCCAAGAACTTGGCTTATCAGTTCAACTTTGCACTGCCTGCAAACAGGGAAGCTGTTTGTCAGAAACCTGTGCTTCTCTGCCAAAACCGTCTCTGCCAGAAAAGGCTCATAAACCTTTTATTGCAGGATCCCCAGCCACTACAGTAATTTGCCACCAAGGAGTCAACAACTAATTGAAAATAGTATAGAGCAGTTTTAACCACAGTAGCATTAGGAATGATCCTTCAGATTGTTGCATTTGCCCAAATAAACTGCAATTGTCTGTAAAGAATTTGGAGTTTTTTTCTTCTGTGAGAAAGGACTTCAAAAGGATGTAGTCATATTCTGTAACCTCTGCAGTTATGCCAGGATGCACACTCCAGTATATTTAGAATAAAACAGGCAACTTCCTACTCCAGAGAAGAGGATTATTGCTCTTCAGCTCAAGTAGCAATTGAAACAATTTGGCTCCAGAAAAACCACTGCTGCAAGATTAAGTTTGAACTTAAGTCGTGCAGCAGAAACTAGATCTATCCAGTGCAGGGGAGAGGCAGAGCAGGACTGGGTCAGGGAGAAGGTAACAGAGGGAAGTGTCAGCTAAGAAAAAGGCATGCGCAGGGGGAAAAGGTACGTGCAGCCTCATCAAAAACACATCTTGTGACCAAAAAAAACATACTGAAAGCCAAGTTCCTAGCTGCATCCTCAGGGCAACAAAGAGGCTGGTTCCCAGCCCTAGCAGACTGGTAAGGTAAAGACAAAAGATGACCTAGCCTGTCCTCTGACAACAGGCTTGATCACGGAATTGGAAAACGTGTTTAGACCCAGCTCACCCCCAGACCTCACTCCTACAGCCGACTCAGTTTCTGCACCGTTACCAGCAGCTCCCCCACCTGAACACAAGCTCCAACCCTTCTCTGCCCATCACCTTGCTGCAAGGGCTCAAGGGGCCCAACAGCTGCCAGAGCCCTCACATCAGGCTGCTGTGAAACCAGACTTTCCAGAGCAGGGAAGAGACCGTGCTGAAGCAAGGGCACAAACCAAAACAAAAAAAACCCAACAACAACCAAACCAAACCAAAACCCTATTTCTGCCCCCATTTTTTTTTCTGACCAGGCTACAGCAGGCCAGAGTCAGGAGCAACACCATAATAAAGAATCCTATCTAAACCATATACAGGAACAGTGGAAGGGAGGAGAGACAGGACATGGCACCGTGTCAGGCTAACACAAAGAACATAGGCTTTACAGAAAGGTAGGGCAGCACATCACCAAGAAGAACCTAAAACCCACTTCCATCCCACAAGTCAGTATGTGCTTGTTGAATTCAGGAAGTGGGTTTTGCTGTTTCAAGTACACTTAATACCTGTTTGTTGCTGTCCTACAGAACATCACTGCATTCCCTCAGCCAAACAGTCAATTGTTTGTGTTGGAGCAGAGATGTTCGTAGCCAACTTGTGCCTATCAGTCAGAACCTACTACAGTCAGCTGAAAGACACAGGGAAGCACCAGCAGTCTTCCAACAAGGAGCTGCCTAGCAAAATGCAGAGCTAGCAGGTGTTTTATAGAGACCGTGGCACGCTCAACAAGTTGAGCTTTTCCTTGCCACAATACGCAGTGGCAGAGGCCGCCAGCTACAGCCACTACTTGAAAAAAACAAAAAGGAAATCAGCCAACTTCCTCAATATTTAAGTATTAACAATGTAACACTTGCCACAGAAGAGTTCCTGGAGAGGATGGGAGCCAGGAAAGAGTCAGTCTGGTGCCAGGAGAGGAACCCAACAGGACAAAAAAAAACAAAAAAAAAAAAAAAAAAAAAAATCAGTACAGCAAGTGACTTGGGGAACAAAGACCTTGCTTTGGGGTTGCTGCCTAGCTGCTTTCTTGGGTCAGTTTTGCTTGTGTGCTTTTAAACACTGTCCTTTCCCCTAAGCTCAGGAGACAAGCTAACTCCTGCCTGCGTCCATAGGTGACCATCCTTACCTATGGGACGGTGTGCACCTGGGGACAGGCAGCCATAGGGCTGGAGTGCCACCTTCCGGCAAGTCAGAGCCAGCACTGCCTCATCTCCCTGGAGCTGGGCAAGGAGAGCACACCAGGAACACACATCCTCCTAGTGCTCCAGAGACCCCATGCTGTGCCCATCACTGCTTCTCCTCCCTGTGCCTTCACCTAGTTCATGGGCCACTTGGAAGAGGCAAGAGGAATGACAGAGCATAATCCCATGAGGGGACAAACAGCATGGCTTTTGGCAGGTTGGCTCTGGAGCAGAGGGGACAAGGACTACAGCTGCTCCTATGATCAGACAGTTCCCCAGATCTTCTCAGCAGCGTGCCCTGGGTCAAGATCTGAGCACCCTCCAAAAACAAGCACAAGTCACCTGCTGATCAACTCAAAACCACCCCAGAGGTCCAGCAGGACACTCATGAAGGAGAAAGCCTGACTTGTTTTTTAAATGCTTGATCCACTTGCTGGCACCAGTCATCTACACACTGGCCACTCTCAGTGAGATGGTACCCAAGTGTTTAATGGGCCTCGATGGGCCTGTCTTGTGTGAGATTATCCAGTATTTCTAAGGAGGCCAAAAATATAAGTACATACAAAGGCATCTGGCAGCAGTGAGTTTCAGAGCTGAACTGGTCATGCTACAAAACATTTCCTTCCATTTTAAGTCAGACACACCTCCTATAATCCCACTCAATTTTAAAAATCTCTGTTTACAACCCAATGCCTCTCTCTCAAGAGCACCACAGCGAACTCAAGCTTCCCCCCTGCAGAAGCCAGCCCTGCTCAAACTTTCTGTATCTTTCTACCATTTTCTATTTCAATTCAGCTTGTACAATTTTAGCACATGGACACATTCAGCTGAGTACAATTTCTTCTTCTGACCACCTGGTGCCTTGTTTGCCCAGAGCTGTCTACCAGCAACGGTCTTTACCGTTTCCTGCTCAAGTTTCATTAACTACACTAAAAGAAAGGAATGGGAAATAGCTATGTTCAAAAGGCAAAGATAAATCACCCCATTACCCCTATCTGTGTGCCCAGCCAGAGCGGAAGATCAAGTGGCACAGGCTTGTCCCAGTGTCACCCAGGTAGGCAGGATAACACAGTATCTCTGTGTGCACAGGCACAACATCCCCAGCACCACCAACATCCTTTGGCTGAACATTTCTGTGATGCTGCCTATATACAAGCCCGGGTTAGATGAAGGCTACTGGCACGAGTATGCACTGCCAGCCTCTGAACAGAGCTATACTCCACTCCAGCTGTTTGGGACATGCATGGGAAGATTCACACTGTCAGCAGGACAATAATCCTTGAAACTTCTGCCCCCTGTCCCAAACCAAGGCCTACTACAACCCATGGGACAGTTTCAGGGAACAAAACACAGCCTGAAAGGCAGGCCAAGAAGTCACATCTAGTCTACCTTCTTTTCTACTAGCCCAATCACTAAGTATATTAGGATTATCAACAGATGATATTAAGACCCACTGGGCAAAACCAGCACCCTCTCCAAACTCCTTGTGTTTCACTGTCCTCATTCTTCTGTTTTAACTTGTCTGTAGTGTCATTAGAAGTTATGAGATCTTCTAATACACTGACAGCAACTCCAACCTTGGACCAGCTGAAGCTGATAACACCTTCTCTATTTCATCAATACTCCATTGGTGTGATGAGTGCAGACCCAGTGGCATTAAAGGAAATGAAGATATGAGAGTGAAGACAATTCAAGGAAGAAACATCCTGTGCCAAATGGGGCCAATATATTCAAGAAGAGATTACACAGTAGGCAAGGGATACGGGTATCTGTGCAGAATCGTGTTTTGCTACAGAGAACTCAAAATCAGAGAGACAGAAGCAGAACAAGATCAAAGTTAAATCAAGTTGGGGGCAAAACACTAGTTTTAAAATTAAGTCATTCCAACAGCTGGCAAGAACCAGCCTATCAGATTACATGAGATGTCTAAGATCTTCTGCACAACTCAAGCAGGATGTAGACACTGGATAAAGTTCAACAGGACTGGTGTAACAGGAAACTGGATTTCCACAGCCATTCACAGGCTTCCTACCAAGTCATGCAGTGTGTAATCAGGGCAGGCATGGTCTGAGACCTTTCAGTTCATCTTTTCCACACACTGGTTTTCAAAGTGAAACTGTTAGGGAACAGCAAAGTTTTAAAGTCTGCAAGATACTCATGTGTCTTGTCCAAACTAGTGCCTTTAAACAGATATGACAGAAGCTAAGAGAAGAGACCATTAGTGATTACTACGACACTTCCATAGAGACTAGACATTTCCATAAACCTGTAGGGCAGCAAAGGAAAAGCATCAGTGGAGGACAAACTTCCTAATATTGCCAGGCTCAAAGAGTACTGATGTCTTTACAGCAAATTCAAGATAGGCAAAGAGGTATTTTTAAGGCTAACTTAAGTTTGAGAGAATAGAAGAGATTGCTCCATACAACTAAGATGATGAGCTAGAAAACTGCTTCATCCATTGCCAGTTGCAAACACTGCTGCAAAATGGAGGCTTAGTAATGTCTTACTGATGACTTGCCATGTCTTGCTCTGTATTTGGAGCCAAATATGAAAACTCCATGAGTTTTAGTGACAGGCATATAAGAAAAAACTACTACTTAGAAAATAGGAAAGGCTTAAAAGACAGGCAGCTTTAGCACAGTGACCCAGAAAATAATAGATAGGAGCCATTGGTTTAGAAAAATGAGAGTGTGGTACTGTCCAGACATAGAAAGGGCAGAACAGGAAGGAATGTAGCAGAGACAGGTCTCTAATCAGTATTTGCACATGCAGGAGAAGCCATAGGCCGAAATTTAAAATCTTTGAACCAACCACAAATATCAGCCTGAATCATTCAAAAATCTCTAGGTGGTAAGCAAGATAACACACAACTGCCAAAAATGCAAGACTAAACACCGCTTGCCAGAGTGCGTGCAATGAGCTCAAGCTCACTGTATCAGATAAATGAATGCTGATGTATCAGCTATCCAACTTGAGAACAGAGTACAATCTTCTTCTCAGAGATGTAAGTTAAAGTCATGTTCTGCTGAACCAGAAATTCACTTTGTCCATGAGATATCTCCTTACTGGTTAGAGAAGGCCACTGGCTACGCAGCTTGCAAGCCAAACTAGAGGTTAGCAATTTCATTTTATTACCGACTAAAATAAGAGCAGCACACAGGGAAGCAAAGGGCCACTAGGAGAAGATACTTAAAAGAACACTGTGCTATTTCAAGCTTTTCACATCAGCTGAACCTGCTGTGGAATTGCACACACCCTGTGTCTTTTCATGCACTGACAAAGGCATGCTGAGGCTGCTACAGCCCTGTCTTTCCCTGCTGCACATTCCAGGCCCCAACTTCCCCTAGTGCTGGTGTTTGTTGGATCCCACTGAGCTGGCTGAGAAAAACAAAACAGTCAAAGATTAACCCCAAAAGGGAAAAGTTGTTCAATTTTTGGCCAGCTCAACTCCCTGAACCAGTTTGTCCCTGAACCAGTCAGCCTCTGGGGTGGGATGGCAGGATCACAGCAGCCCTGATGAAAGTTGATCGACCTCAGTGGGTCAGAACTAGCAGGCAACTGCTGTCATGCACATGCCTGGCAGGCATATGTTTTGCAGCAGAAACACATTTTGAAAAACCCAGGAACCTTTAACACAAGGGACAAGGGTAAATGACAACTCTAATAGAGACTGAACCAATTCCGCAATGGAAGGCAAGTAAGTATTTGTGCCAATGAAGTATGCACACCCTGGGAGCAGAAGCCTTTAACAACATAGTAATACAGTGCTGTTGGTTTGAGACCTCCAGATCCAACCAAAATGGTTCCATTCAAGAAGCTGCAGAAAACATAGCAGCTACGGGGCTCAGTGTGGAAAGCCACTCTGAGAGTCCTCAAGTCTGGAAGAACACCAAGGTTTCAGATGCTGTTCACAAACAGCTGGTACTCACGTGATGAAGTCCAGAAAACTTGCTAGGGGCTCATATGCATGGTTCCTCATGTGACGAAACTCCACCACCATCTTCTCCTTCAGCTTGTCATCTATGACAGAGACTGTGAGGGGGGAGGCTTCATTGGCCAAGAAGTTCCCATAGTCTGTGCTCTGGAGGTGCAGTTTCAAGTCTGAAAAGAAAGGAAAGATCCTTAAAGATCACACAGACAAAACCCATGTGTTAAGTCATACACTTATATTTGTGCTCATTTTTATCAAAGACAATCCAAACACAGGAAAAGATCAGTGTTTCACCACACCAGCCTTGCCCCATCTTAAAGAGGGAGCTGTGATGCTGTCTGTGCAACTGAGCACACATCTGTGCCAACTGTCCACTGTGCTTGACCAAGGTGGAAGTTACTGATTTTCTATGAAGTATTTCCTAGAAATCTAGGAAAAAAAAAAAAATTAAAAACCAACCTAAACACTTCCTCTAGCCAAAAGGACTCTGGTTGCAGGCTTCTCTGAAGCAATCATGACCAGGAACCTATCTGCACCCACAAGCAAGTTTCCTCAAATACTAGTGATGTGGAGGCATCTGAAAAGCTTTCAAAGCCAAAAAGACACAAACAGCAACCTTGAAATTACAAAACAGCTAGGTATTACATCATTAAGTCAGTCCAGCCAATTGCACTGGTAAAGAGAAGCCAGGCATTAAGAGGTAGAGAGGTGCTGGTAAAGAGGAAGGCCATTTAAATCCATCTCATATGGTAGGCAACCCCCACCCAGGATGGAGGAACATGCTCAGAAGCCTTCCCCTCCTCCAGTTTCAAGCAGAGGAAACCTTTGTTTCCTCTGTTACCCTTGCTGCAGGTCAGGTGCCCAACCAAGCTGCAGTCCTGGCCAACAAGCAACCACAACATGCTGAGCTCTGTCAAGATAAAAGCCCTATTTGAGCCAAAAGCATTTAAGTGTCTCTATGGAAAAAGTGAATCCAGAACTGAGGAACGTCATATAATCCTACTCCTCAAAGCTCTACAAGTTGCACTGGTACATAATGTTCATCTCCCTTCGGTTTCACCTCAGAGGGCCAGTTAGGCAAGCACCCTCCCAGGGATTCAAGACCTTTATAGGGAAAGGAGAGTAGCTGGAAGAATTTAGTCAAACCAGATGTGAACACACCATCCAGAGAAAACAAAAAAAAGACGTTTCTTTGAAGCAGGAGCACTGAGGCTGCCTTTCCCTTCCACTGAACCATACAAGTCCTCAGCATTATGGCACGAACATCCACAGCACCGAGGTCAGAGCAAGGACTCAGCCTAGCTTGAGGAGCTGGATCTTTTGACATTACAGCCAACTACAGGCACGAGCTGGAGAGCATCCTCTGCGTTGGGCTCCAAACTGAGCTTGTACTGTACAGCGCGATACTGTCCTCAGCCTGAGGGGTGGAAGGGGCAAACGACTCTCAAGCTGACTTTAACTCTTCTGGGTATTTCCAAGGGGGTCTAGCAAAGATGGTTTTGACCGAGCACTTTTTAGTTACGAAGACGTTACCACTAAGTCTCACAGGAAACAACGGTGGTTATAGGGAGAGGAAAAAAAGGCCAGAAAGTTAAATAGTGCTCAGTTTGTCATGTTTCTCAGTGGTTTACAGCAGAGGTTGGTGGTACTCTTACTTTTAGTACAGAATCCTGGATGCAGCAAAGAGAGCTACTTGCCAAACAACACGCATCATGGCTGAAGCACAGCAGAAATTTAACCTAGATCTCTGGTCCCCAGACTATGCTGCGGCTAAACAGCTGTGTTTTATTCTACCAAAACATTATGAGCTTATTCTCACACTTTTGAGGCGGGAAAACTTGGTCTGGATAACTCAGACAATGGAGTTTTCAACATGAACCTTGCCACAAAGTCAAACACCAGACCATGCCAAAAGTCAGAATGCCCCTCACCTCCATGCAGCCTGCATAGGATTGTTATTGACGGTAATCACTTCCCAAACCCTGCAAAAATCCCAGCTCACAAGCAGTACCCTGCATTCAAAGAGTTCTCACCCATATGTTTTGCAATTGCTTGATTTTTGAAAGCTAAGATATAGTTACAGAGGGGAAATCTACCAGAATTACTTCTTAATGGGTTTCAGTCCCTCTTTTGAAAGCTCTTGTACGATGAGCTTTGGAGTCCGAGTAGAAACTAAGTTCCACTGTCAGATCAGGGCTTTACTAGTTTGCTTTTAGCGGAGGCTAGAAAAAGCACAGAGCAAAATTCAGCAGTTGCTCAATGAATACAAGAGAAAGGGTCCTGGTAAGAGTATTGCACCCATAAAATCAGACTGCAAGGGAAGGCACAGGGGACTGCAGTAGCTACATTCATGCACTCCCCACTTTCAGTTCTCTGTAATTGTGCAGAGCACTAATGAAAACTAAGCCTGGCCAAAAAGGCATGTGATGTTATTTTGCAGCTATACAGGCCCTTGGAGAGGAAGCAGCTATTGCATATCCTACCACGTTACCTCAGTAGGGAAGCTTCCAAAGCTTTCAGCTTGTTTCCTCAACTCTGACTCTGCTATTCCAAAACCATCAGTTCCTTTTCGTGTCATCACGACCTGCAACTCCACTCTTAGTTTTGAGGCTGCAAGAAGCCGCTTTGCTATTGGGTCACTTGATGCTAGAGACCCAGTGACACAAAAAAGTAGACTTTGCTGTACCATTCACTTCCAGGAGGTCAGAGCTGCATCACATTTAGACCAGAGCCACGCAAGCTGCACACTGTGCCTTGCAGCCTCTCCCTCAACAGCTCCCATGAGCTGCTTGGCCAGAGCATTTTGTCCTGCTTGATGAGAGCGTTGCCCCCCCAACTCCGCAGCACAAGAGCCAGCACAACATTATGTTGCAACTGGAATAAGGGCCATGTTTATATAACACTTGGAATTAATTTTTATGGGGAAGGCCAGCCACAGACTGCAGGAACTAAACTCTTGTGAATCTCTTCGCATCCAAGCAGACAGAACGGAACGTATTTTCCAAAAATTGGACCAGATTTATAAACCCTGACTCAATACAACCCACGGCGTACCAGCCTTACGTGAGCCTGTCCTCCTCCAGCCCCTGGGCCAGTCACCAAGCCTCAGCCAAGGAGGTTTGGGACTTTTTAGTAGGACTATTCACATGTCAGGCTTCTCAGTTAAGAACGGACTAATCCCGTGGTTTCACAAATCCCCTGCCAGAAGAGCTGTCCCAGTAGCACGGTGACTAGTAAGTGGACTCACTGCTGAGCAAGCCCCAAGCTCTCCAAAAGTTCAAGTTCCTATTTCCTAACACAAGTTCAGACCGAGCTGGAGTCGGCCTCTGGCAGCAACAGCAGCACTTCGGCAGGGGCAGCTGCCAGAGATCCCACACGCTGCATGTCGATGAGATGCTGGCTGTGAGTCTTCTGCCGTGCCTCTTCCCCAGCTGCCTGCTGAAAAGGAGAGAGACCTGCACCCAGAGCCCAGCCACTCCCAATGGGCTGCTCCAGATGCTGACTAACAGCAGCACACAGCCTCAACCCAGCAATTGCTTTTGAGAGGTAAGTTTGCCTGTTCTGGCATGTTTCCAAACTGTTCACGCACTTTAAGAAACAGACTGAGCCAGCATTTGGCAATGGAGCACTTGAATTACCACAACACTTTTGTTCTCTCTCCTCCACTGCAAAAGCTAGTAAATTATGGCCAGGTCACAGTTCCCAGAAAGCTGCCTCGTGCAAGAACACAACAGCTTGTCAGAACGACAGCCTTTTTCTGCTGAGTACTCAAGTAGGGTAGCACTCGAGATTACCATGACATGTACTTACAGCCACCTCCTTTCAACTCTCAGATCAGGCCCTCTGGCTTTGATGCAGCTGGCTGTATATGATGCATAAATACAATTGAAGCTTAATTCAACACACCGCTGTGCCAACACCACACCTCGACACTTCAGATGACATTTTCTTGAGATACTTCAGATCCACAGTAATACTATTATCCTCTCCTGCAAGTTTGCTTTGTCATAACAAGGAATCAAGCCATTACTCAGTCTTTCAGACATCCGACAGCCATCATAATCTGTCCTCTAAGCCCTACTCGGACAGAGTGACCCATGGACCCACCAGCTCATACCTCTACCCACTCCTTCTTCAGCATCGTCCTGTAACTGCATTGCAGAGCTCTGAATCAAGTTAAGAGCTCGAGCGCTTCCAGTCAAGGACTGATTTGTCTTCTCGTGCACAGGCATGGAATTAGCTTTCGCAACTTCCAAGCTGAACTGGTGTTTTCACACAATTATCTGCTGTAACCCCAACATCTCCCTCCAAAGCACCTGGGGCCATCACTTCATATATAAAAATTAAAATATCGTTTGCCAGCTCCCAGGCCTGAGGCAGTAAAGTAGCTGAGGGATTACACAGCAGTCTGCAGATCAGCTACATCGCCCACGTCTCCCTTCAGAAGACTGCAGTCATTACCATTAGGCTTGTTGCTGTCTGTTTGGTCTGTTTATAGCCACCACTCCTGAAGCAGATTCTCTGAAATTTCACCTGAAAAGCACACAGAGACCCTGAATTCCTCACAGAATTTAAGACCTTTTCTGTGGTTGCACACTACCAGCAGTGATATGCCACCTTTTCTCTGCTGTCAGGCAGCAAATTCCTCTGGGCCACAGCTTGACACAGAGAAGTGTCACCTTTGGCCCTTTCTCCCATCAGTGTCTCACCTCTAGCTCTTCACCTCTCTGTTTGAGAGATCCTCAGCGCTAAACAGCAGCATGTGTTCCTTGCCCAGCCCTTCCTGGTGTTGAACGCACCCCCCTCAGAGCTTCAAGCCCAGCACAGCCAGGTCTTGGTTCCTGTGGAGCCCCTCAACCAGGTAGCCCTCTCCTGATCCTTCCAAAATGCAAGGTAACCCCTCCTAATCTGCCTGCATCTCCAGCAAGCTTCACCCCTATGTACCCTTTTCCCCCTCTCTAAAAGCAGACCACACTAAGTCACAGCTGTAACCTCAGAAGTCCAGTACACTAAAAGGACATTGGCCCAGCACCTAGTGCAGCAGTTTAAGGGAGAGGCAACAAATCATTCAGAAGCTAAGGGAAACAGGGCAGAAAGCAGTCTCACACTGCAGGAGCTGGCAGCAGAGGAAAAACAACAAGACGAAAGCACCGACAGGCTGCCGAGCAGTAATACTTGCCAGGAAACCCAGACACCATCATCTTCTAACAAGGGGCAGGACCCAAACAAGGGCTGAAGCTGCACCAGTGCTGAGAAGCTGACCTCAGCTGCTGCCTAAAGTTTAGCTAGGAAAAGCTACGGAGCAGGTCTCTACCCAATAAAGGAAGCCAGAACAAACAGCAAAGAGCCTCTGCTGAACCCTGCAGGAAGCCAGAGACCACAGTGTTTGCTTGCCACCATGATTTAGCAGGCTGTGGAAGTGCCATCTTTCTTCCAATAAATAATGTTTTCCTTAAGCTTGTTTTAACAGGACAGCTGATTAACCAGCCACAGCCAGTGGTTGCACTGGAAGACACAGGACAAAGCCCTGAGATTAGCAGGACAGCCTTTCGGCTACTGGTCTGTTGTTGCATGAGCAGCCAGCATTCACAGGACAGGAATGGTCTCTACGCTCCTCAGGTCTCACCGTTCCCATATGCTCTGCCTCATCTGGCAGATGAAAGCTCTTGGGGACAGGGCCAGTCCTCCTGCACAGTCTCTGCAAGCAAGGATCAGCTTTTCACAAAGGGCTCCTAGATGCCAGGAGACAGAAAGCATCGTCATCATGCTTTCGAAAGGTCCCTGCCACATTATGGCTTGGCTTCTACACCCACCGAGTTCGGTGTTTGGACTCAACCATCCTCAGAGTTCAAGATGCATCTAAGCACAGCCACACGTCAGGACCAACAAGTGGCCTCTCCTTGCTTGGTTGTACAGCAAAGGAGCTGCATAGGAAAGGATCTGTCCCATTCCCCCCACATGCAGGAGAACAACATGAGCTCCACCATGGAGCGAGGTTTCAAAAGTACTCTCGGAGGCAATCTAGCTCTGGTAGCAATGTAACTTCTCTGTGCAAGAGAGGACACACTGCCCACATCGTTAAGCTGAAAGAGAAGCCCAGCTCCAGCCTTTTGGGGCCCAAATTCCAGGACCACAGTGATAAAATGGAAGAGAGAAGCATGGTACAGCCTCTCCTGCTCTTCTCTCAGCAAAAGGAGCACTCAGTTCCTAACACCATGAAGCAAAGAAGGCCTCTGCGGGAGAAAAAAGATCCTGGGGACTATGAAAACAAAAGCACAACTGCACTCGGCAGAAGCCTGGTATACAGAGGACACACTCCCCAACATCCATTTGTTGGAGGCAAGAGCCTACAGCTCTGCTCAGGCAGGCCTTTGCTTTGGTGCACCTAGACGTCCTGTGGTTAGACAACGGGAAGACAGACACACCTCACCCCAAAGTGGCTCAACTGCATGCTCAGTACACTTCCATGTATTTCATCACCTCTCATGTGCATGGAGAAAGAGGGAAGAGGAGAGAGTGGGGCAGATGTGGATGTCTTTACACTGAACAGGCATTTAAGACAGCAAGCCTTTAGCAATCCACTCCTGAGCTGACTAAAAGCAGCACTCCCCTTCTGGGCAGCGAGAGCTACAAGACCAACCCTGGAAATACTCTTCAAAACTCAAAAACAACCAGTGAACTTTTCCAGTCTTGGTTTATTCCACACCATCCAGCCCTGGATCAAGAGTTTAGTCCTCACTATGTATTGCTACGGACGCATTCGACAGAAAACAGGGCTCCAGCGTGTGTGAAGATACTGTTCAGGCAGACCACTGTGCCCTCCAGCTGGCGTGGAGCCAGGCAGTCTAGGACAAGTGTGACCTACTTGCTTCAAGCTCTCTGATTTCACTGTTGATTTGCATGTGTCCTAGAAATGGAGGCCTGTGGACCAAACTGAAGAGATGAGAGAGACCACAGTCTTGGAAATCCTTTCTTTCTAAAAGAATCACATTTATTTTTCTTCTCCTAGCCACCCTTTGCCTCCCAAATACATCTCTGGGGTTCAGATGGCTACTCTGCTCTTCCCCAAGCTGATGTGACATGACACCACTACCTTGGGGTTACAAAGACTGAAAACCCAAGAGTTTTCACAGGACAAGTCCACAGCAGACTGATAAACTGCAGGCTGAGATGCACAAATAACACGACAGACCTCTGCAGGGGCATGAGACTAGTTCCACACACAGCTTAAGCCGAAGACAGGACAGATCCCATCCCTCCACATGCACACCACTGTTTCCATAAGGCATGCAAGTCCCCAGCTGAGCTGACTGCACAGACAGAAGCACTAGCATCCACAGAGGGGTGGTGGTGGTGGAAACACGCAGCTGGAAAGCCTCTCCCAACATAGGCCCACACTAACAAGCTTCAGCCAACTACCTGCCTCTTGTCAGCTGGCCATTTCGCAGCCTCATTACACAGCTAGAAGGTGACACGTCCTGCTGCTGGATTTCACCATACCAATCAACTTTATAACATTGGCAGGTCAGAAAGAAATCAGTTTCCTATACTGCTGTTGTGGATGCAAGAGGAATATTAGCAGTAGGATGCTCGTGAACACTGACTTAAAGGTAAAGAAATTCCTGTTTCTAAAGATGATGCTTTTGTGCACTTCCCAGGCTCCATATTCTTTTTGCAGCACGGAGCATTGCAGAGCAACAGTAAAGCCTGCTGATAACCTACATTCCAGCCCCAGACTGAACTCTGCTTCTTAAGAGCAGTACCACTGTCCAACTGCATCAACAGCTTTTTATTCTCCAGAGACGATACCAGACATCTAACAGGCTACCACAGCTTTTAGGAGCTGAAGACGGCTGACCATCCTTTTGACAACAGAAATCTGGGTGACTGGTAAGTTTGGTTATCCAAGACAGATTCCACTCAAGAACAGATCCATGCTCACACCACTGAAGCAGAGGAAAGCAGCTCCAAGTCCTTCACTGACACCTTGTGTCAGAAGCAGGAATTGGCTACAACAGAGAGGGCCAAGCAGGTTCCAAGCAGCATCCAGCACAGGTGTACAGCACACGAGAACCTCTAGCTGAGAAACAACCAAAACGCCAGGACTTTTAGAGCTGAAAGAAGGAATTAAACATATTATCGCCAAGGGTTTCAAGAGAAAGCTTAAGCCAAAACAGCTCTCACACCCTCCTCTCAATCCTCGTCATGTTTTCCTGCCTCTTCTTAAAGCCAGCTCAGGAGCCTGCCTGACCACAGAGAGCCTATTTGGCTCTCTATTTCTGACTCACCAAGAAGCAAGAGCTCAAATCAGCTTACTTCATGATCAGACAAGCAGAGACAACAGAGGATCACACAGAAAAGTATGATCTCCTCCTTCCCACAGCACTAAGCTGTCAGCCCAAGTCCTGCAGCAGAGAAGTCGATTCCTTTGTGCTTCCAGACTGATCCAAGCACACAAGAGGGAGCAGCATTTCAGACCTGGAAGCAAAACATCCTCCAAGCAATGTCAATACCAGCGACCAGTAAGATACCCAATTCCCAGGACCAGCCCCAGGGCCAAGGCGATCATTCGCTCCAGAATTTGGGACTAACTGCAGGGCCAGACTCGCATGCAATAGGCAGTGACAAAGACAAAACAGAAATAGCAGAGAAGAATGTATGAGTATTTTATGCCCGAGTACTTACTATCAAGAGCAACGTTCCTTTGAAGGAAAATCCCTCTACAAGAGCACACTAGACAGGGGCAGAGAAAGCCAAGTGGAGGAGGAATGAGATTGGCAGTGAACTTGGAACAGCCTTCAGACTCTGAATGAAGTTTGACAAGGAGCACAGCAGCAGCCACCACCAGAGAGCTGTCAGGGACAGGACAGTAACAATACCAAGACAAACACATGGGAACTCCAAACTGACTCATTCCAAATGCAGAAAACATCACTCCAAGGGAGAGCTAAGTTTACACAACTTGGTTCAGAAGAAAAGGAAAGGAGAAAAAAAGGGAAGCTGTAAGTATAAAAAGATTCCAAAGAGGAAGTTATCTGCAGGGAAGGTGATATTTTAGGGCATGCCAAGACTTCTGGCTAGCAAGAGAGCAGGAATACCTTCCACTGCCCTCTTTCAGGCCCTGGGCTCCACTGCAAGAATGACAGAGACTGCTGCAAGCAAAGAGCTGCAAAAAAGTCTAGCTGAAAAGGGGCTTCTGTCCTAAGTAAAAAGAGCCTGGGTATTTTTAGGGTAGAGACTGAGGCACATCACTGTACTCTGTTCCCATTCTGTTAACGTTTGAGTGAACAGCTCCAGGTAACTCACATCCAGGGGTCAGCTGGCCAAGGATCCCTCTAGGTAGTCAATATTAATGTCAATCACTCAGCAATGATCATCAGGATAAAGCTGATGCTTAACTAGCATTTTTAGAAGAAAGAATGATCCAATAATTATAGTCCTGTTGACCAAAACCAACATCTCTGGATACATATGTTTCCAGCCTATTTCAAAAGAAACCTGGTTTTGATCTTCGTGATTTGTGATCCAGGTTCTGGAAACCAATGACTGAAAACTGTGAAGCAGGTCACTGATAGAGAGGAACAGTTTAGCACTGACTAATTAAGAGGATGAGCTGACCACAGGTTATGAGTATCACAAAGCAAAACCTTCACAGCTCTCCAGGTATGTACACACTTTATCTAGATAAAGATGATAGCTGGAAGTCAGAATTAGCCTTGAAAGAGAACTCAAGATTACAGGCAAAGGGTAATTCACCAGTGAATTAGTAAGATCTGCACCAAATTTTTTTCCACTAGCAATCCTTCAATAACAGCAAGTACTTTCCTAAACTACCTGATCTCCTCAAAAACTGATCACGGGTATCAGGAATTAAACTAGATTACCCCAATAATCTTACTTCTGTCCTTAAAAAGGTTTCCTGCACTGCCTGCCATTTAGGAAGCGAAAGCACAAAGCAAGACTCATCAGCAAAGCCTGACAAACCTGCCAGGCTCCCATCAACCGCAGGACACACACCACAGCTATACAGCCACCTCTAGAAAGCACTGGGAGCTCAAGCTTCCTTAAACTGCTGTATCAGATGCTGCAATCACACGGCCGGCTGACCGGGAAATTGAGTCNGGGGAAGAAGAACCAAGTGCCCGCTCAACCAAGGGGCAAAGAGGGGACAGCGCCTCAAAAACGCCGGTGTCGGCTCTTTTCCTCACTGCCACGCAGCCCCTCGCCTCCCCGCCGGCCCTCCACCCTCGCACCAGCCGAGCTTTCCCCTCAGCCCGC
>VYZV01023272.1:27545-46665 GCA_013401275.1 Pandion haliaetus | reverse complement strand
GGTCCCCCATCCACATAAAGAAAAATAAGTTACATAATATTATAACTGGCTTTTCAATATTCTTTGGGAGTCTGGGAATGTCAGGACAAGGAGGTCTGCCCCAGACAAGTGCTTGGCATCAGCAGCTGCCCCTTTATTACAAGCTGGACAGGCACCAGTTACCCACCTGCCTTTTACACAATTTGCACAAACCCAAAAGTCCAGACAAATGTTTCTGTTCCTTGTATTTACACTAGTTCAAAATGATATTCACAGCATCTTCTGAATTTTGGCCAAAAGTCAAAAATCTGTTTCAAACTTTGGAACGTGCCCACATAGACTTTCACCCAGGGTCTGTTGCATCTACCCAATCAAGGGGGCTGGGAAGGTCAGGAGGAGCCTTACAGAGTCTTCTGTCAGTCGATGGGACAGGGACCTCCAGGCTGGCACGCTTACAACACAAGATGCAGCTCATCTAACTGGCACCAGTCCCTTCCATTACTTGCTGTGCCTGCTTCTGCCCCATGCAGCACTGTGCAACTGACTGGAACAACCTGAACACAGAAGCAAAGCAGCATTAGGTACATTTATGGCAGCAAACGGTGCTTCTACTATGAAGCACCAAGAACTCAAAGGGCAACTCTGCCCCTGCTTCAGATACTTTGTTTTATTGATTTTGTGGTTAAGTTATACTCACTTTTCAATTTCTGGAGCGCAGTGAACAAACTCATGGTTCCAGAATTTAAATGCTGGATTTTTTATCAGCTCAATGAAAGTAATAAGGAGACCCCAGGGATGAGGCCTATTTACAATCAGTCTTTCCAAGAGAACCCTGAAATCCAAAGGTAAAAATAGTTAGAACTCAAAGATCCAAAATACACAAAAGGAAGGAAAGCAGAAAGCTGAATGCTGACAAATTAAATGCCCTCCTTCTCACCTAGTGATCTGCTCCTGGATAGCCTCGGTGTTGGCCTCTGCAAACAGGTACAGCATGGTGCAACTGAAGTAGTGGGTGTGACTGTTGGGATATCGCAGCTGGTTGGCAATTGCATTCAAGAAAAGGTACCGGCCTACAGAAGAGGAATAGTGAGTACATATGGTTTCCCTTACATGCACACAAAAAGGAATAAAGAAGCAACTAGTATTGCTTAAGGTTAAGGTTTGCGAGCCTGTCTTATGGAGGTACAAGAAATAAAAACTGAAGATAGGAAAAGAAGCCTTATCAACCCAAGCTGATGGGCAATAAGAATTCAATTCTTCTTCATTAAACTTATTTCTCATTCCCTTGAATACCCTGAACATTTAGTTTTAATACTGCTCCTGTATTCAGAGTTTAATATTCTAACATAGCATTACTTACTGTGAATTCACTAGCAGCTACATTAAATGATCTTCTGTATTTTTCATAACTCAAACAGATTATCAGCTGTTAAATTTGACATCACATGAACTAGAAGTGATTCCAGCTCACCTTCAGTGTCCAGGTCTACTGCCAAATTCTGGAAGATGTCCATGTGAGCTGAGTGGGTAATGGTGCTCATAGAGGGTGTGCTGCCTTTGTTGTGAATGTGCGCAATAGCTTGAGTACCTACGTAGAGCACCAGTGCATTAATCAGCTGGATGTTGTAGCGATTGCCAGGTTCATTTGATACCTAATAGCAAAGATATGAAAAGCATTAACATTCTATATTCCTTCAGTAATCAAAGGTACAGCATGTACAACAACAGCATCCAAGTATCTTGATTATACAGAAGACAACACAGACATCCACAAATTCAATTTGGCATTTACCCTTTTGTAATATAGCAGTTTTTTATATTTATATATATATATACACACACACACACATTCAAAAGCATCAGCAAAATATTGATAGACCCAACAGACAATTTTTGTACTCCCTGCTTAAGGGAAAAAAAAGTCAGATAAGGGCATTCTGAATTCACCAGCAGTGCTAGAGGCTCGCTGAAACGCACACCACCTCTATGAATGCTTCAGTCTGAACAATTTCTGGAGAAAGTCCAACTTCAGTCCTGAAGTCTGTTGCAAGCTAAGCCACATGATGTATGAAATGTGGTTGGCTAACAAGTCTGAACTGGGCTTTAGCTAATTTGCCTTATTTTTAGCATGCAGATCCTTAGATTTCTATAACAACGAATCTGTTTGGAGTCAAAATTTAATCAGATTCTAACAAAAAAAAAACCCAAACAAACAACAAAAAAAAAAGTTCAATAAACCCCACTAACCCTCAGACAATGCCTGGGTAAACAGTGCTGGAGTTGTGTGATGGAAGCCACAAGACTCTTCATCACCCAATGGTCCAGGACAAAAAAAAGCAGGCTTGATGCAATCAGCTCTGACTACGTTCTTCACTAAAGATTTGCAAGGTTGAGCACATGCAAGCATAAGAGTCAGTTTTAGACAGCCTTACATTTTCACTAAAAGCATATGGCAGCTCTTGTAGATAAAACCAACTGCTTTTAAATTAGATCATTTTAGGGTCATTAAAGTGTACATTCCTTAAATTCCACCTAGCAGAAACTACTGTAATGCACACTTAAACGTCCTGCTAGGGAGTGGGAGAAGAATTATTCAGAAAAGCATGCATTTTCACAGGCTTTTCTACTGCCTGGAACACATGCTTGCTACACACCAACAAAACTCCTGTAAGAAAGGAGGCTGACTCGGCCAGCAAGATCATTTGTCCCACACTATTTAAATTCAGCATCCTCAGAAACCAGCAACTCACCTGTAGGTTGCTGCGCAAGTCAGACAAAAAAGTGACTGGAGAACGGGTTTTGAGATAGGAATCCAAGTCTTTCTTGAACTGAGGTGGCATCACTCCAGTGAAATTTGTGAGTATTCGTGGGGCAATATTAATCTCACTTAACATGTCCACCTGTTGAGAAAAAAAACCAGTCAGCGAAACCATAAGCAATCTCTCTAAAGAAACAAATTGCAAAAGTAGTTTGTAAGTGATATTACATCAACTACTACTGTTGATCACTTTGTCCTACCAGCAAGGAAAAGGAACACTAGACTTTTGCAGATTTCAGAAGAAACTTGGTCTCTGATGTGCAAATTCATTAGATGACTGTATCGAAGACTTGAGAGTAGAGGATAAAAGAATTTGAGGGCAAAGGCCTTAGGGGAATTCAGTCACTGCCTTTGAAGCCTCCCTATCTACACTCAAGCCAGTCTGGTAGTTTAAAAAAGTACAAACATCCACCCAAGTCAAGAACAGCCTTCTTCAGTCTCAAGAAATACTAACTGAATGAGTGAGTATTGCAGCTTCAATCCCATCACCCTGCAAAGCTCAGGCAAGGAAGAATAATAGGACAATTCTTTAACGGTGTGACAAAGTTTGCTTCTAATCGTTCCACAATTAGGAGACTGGCATGTGCCCAAAGACTTAGAGAACATCAACACTTGTCAAAGTCTGACCCCCATTATGCAAGAGCCTTACTTCAGAATGGTTGTTTATCTCAATTTTCAAGAGAAGACGGTGTGCATGCTTCTCATCAAAAACTATTTACAACTACATAGCACTCAGACACCTGCTCTTCGACAGTTAGTTAACTGAACTCCAGTCACCACGCATCCTGTGGAACACAAGCTATACAATTCAGCATGAGCTGAAAAAAAAAAACCTGACAAACTGTTGGCTAAACTTTCAAACAGCAAAGCCACAAAGATTGCTTAAGTAGTCTGTTTTTCAGTGACAAATGAGACAGTACAATGATAGAGATGCTCTTGCTCCAACACCATGTGCCAGTCAGATCTAGGGACACCATCAGGTCAGGCTCCCCTTGGAAAAAGGAAAGCCCTCTGGTCTTCTATGCAAAAGCTGGGTTCTCAATGCAGTTCCCATGTAACACAAGTCTCAAGAGCCTGTCCTTTCAGGTTGAACCTGCACAGACCTTGCAAGCAAGCCAAGTATCTACAGGTGCCAAAAATGCTGTTCTGCTAGCTGCTGACTATGTCACTTAAGTTTCAAATTACCTGTTAACTTTTGAATGGTTGCATTAATTCAAGTATCAGTTAAACTGTTTCCAAAATTCCAGTCTCTGCCAAAAAAACTAGATAAAAAGTATTTGGAGCATTAAAGCTTCCCATTATCAAACTCAGGAAAGTAAGTCCTACCTTTAGATTGGGGGTGAAAGGGTCTGGAAGCCTCATGTTCCGTGGGAAGGCACTCAGGATCAGATTCCTTAGCTGAATACAGTTAGGTGGGATCACATCACAGAACCCATAGTGGTAGTCACAAAGAAATTCTGGGAAATCATGCAACAAGACCAGCAACACACGTAGAGTGCCCTGTGACATAAAATATAATATAAAAGAGGTGTGTAACTGTTGACACTGCCCAAGAGCTTGCAGAGCCATCCTTCTGTGTCATGTGGTTAACATTAGCAGGAAGAAATTAATCTGGGAAGGTAGCCTGTTTCTGTCCCACACCAGATCTGCATTTAACTCTAAGTTATAAGTTATAAAAAACCAGTAAATCTTATTTTGCTACCAGAACACCTCTACTTTCAGAGTACTTTGGTTGGAAGTAGCATCCAATAGCTGACTTTTTTTTTTTACCTTGTAAAGAATTTGCATAGGTTTGGTGAGTTCCACATTTCTAAGGAAAGGAGCCAAGTACTTGAAAAGATCAATCAATAACTGGGCATACATAGGCCAACCCTGTCAAGAAAAAACAGCAGGTGGAAAATGTGCAGTGATGAGCAGTTACCTTAATTTCAAAACTGTAATTAGATTGGTCTTCATATAAACCTGGATTGAAGTTATGCCCTCCTGCTAGCTCTAGCAGCGAGCACAGCACAGCTCAAAGGCTTTAGCCGCACACCATCTGCTATGGGTGTTTCTGGAACACTCAACATGCCATACTGAGTTGACAGCATTTGGTCAAGACTACAGCTCTTCCAGACTTTGACAAAGGCATGTTTATTAAATTCAATTCACCCTATATTCCATGGTTTGACACAAAGACTCTCCTCCATGCAGTTAGGTTACCATGAATATGGAAGACAACAGAAACAGAACAGCCATGCTACTAGTGCACTTCAGGAGATGTGAAACAGCACCACACCAGATAAGCATCCGTGTGAGCTTTTTAATTCAGAAGAGATAAACTGCAGCCACACCTTCTGCTGTGGTGTATGTGCCAGCATTCTTGCAATAAATATCCGATGGGAGATCAGTTCCAGCCAGGCATAAACAAAACCTGGAGCTTTTGTAGGCCTCAGGATGTGAAATGTGTTACTGAAAGAAAAGTTAGAGCAGGTTAGAAGTGCACAGCAATAAGATTGCTTTTCATAACATTGAGGGAAAACATACACAGCCCTAAAAGCAAGGCATTTTAGCATCTTGGGTTTTACCAGTCATCTTCCTTAAAACAAGCAAGTGGACAGTCTATAGGAGAACCAGTTATTCCAAGTGTGATTAAGCCACCACAAAGGAACAGTCAGATAGCCTTCAGACAAAAAAATCTTGATCCTACCAGTACAGGATGAGCATTGTGACCAATCTCAAATACATACCAGAAAGCTGTGAGTGTCTGGAAGTTGATGGTCTCCAGCACATGCTCAGGAGCATTTAATTCCAACAGCAACATGATGAAAATGCGATGGTAAGGAAGTTGCTGAAACTCACTCTGCCGGACATCATGGTCTTGCAGAAGAACTCCCACCACAATACCAAGAACCTAAAGAAAACAAGACATTTCAGTGGTGACAGCAAGAATTACTTTGCAAGTCAGCCTATAGATAATACTTTAACCATCAGTAAAAAAAAAAAAATCAGTAGATTCTAACAAGAACCAAAAATTCTAGTTATTGGAAGCATTACATAAATTAATATTATAATCTGTTATCAGCAACTCCTAACCACTACACTTTGATCTCCCTGTCCCATGGATCACAGTAACAATGACTGACTGGGCAGCATTGGAAGATCTTAACTACCTAAGACCATCTAGCCATAAACCAAGTAGTGTAAGAATATACACAAGGCCCTCACAAAATCAAGGCAGACACCCAGGAATCGCCTTAAACCACACTTTCTAATGCCTCAAAACAACAGCAGTTGACTTTTTCATTTCAAGGCACAAAGGTGAGTTTCAGCTTTGTTTGATACGAAATCTTTGTGAACAAGAAAGCCACTTGGCATCCTGATGCTCCACTCAACAGTTTATCATTTCAGTGACCAACCCATCAAAGTCCTCATCTGGTACTTCAGCAGTAGCCTGCATTAAGGCCTGTATTTCCCATTTATCAGCAAAGGTATGCCTGATTATGCAGTTTAAATGCAATGAGTACAAAAAGGGTTCCCCAACCTTATTCAGGAGGTTGATCTTTGTAACTGTGTTGGTTGCCTCCCCAGAGTGCTTCACTAGCAGTGCAATAAGTCGCACAAAGGCATCCAGATTGTGGTAGCACTTGGCTCGAATCATAGTGGGGTTGGCAGCAGGATTATGCTGTTGCTCAGCCTGAGCACGATAGCTGATTTCAACACACATTTCAGTGCAAAGACGGAAAAAGCGGGTGATCAGGTCATCTGTTTTCAGGATTCCTTGCTGGTGCATCTATCCAGGAAAAAAAAACAAAACAAAACAAAACATTAGAACCGTAACCACAGAACTTCATTTCACAACTTATTTCAAACAACACACACTTTACAAAGCACCCACCCTACCTGGCTCAATTTTTACCGCGCTCTCAAGAGAGATGGGTAGCAAGCTCTCTGCTACTTTTTGCCAAGATGAATATTTTCAAGGCAACTTGAGGGTGGCAACACAATTTTAGCAAAGACATTTACTCCCAGATAGACTTTTTGATCCCCTTTCTTCTCAACCATTAGCATAGCTGAGGAGCCTGTTTCACTATCAGTTCTGCCACCAGCACTCAACCTTGCATGAAGGACAGCAAGAGGCAGCAGCAGTTCAGTCTGTCAGGCCTTCAGGAGCCCACACAGGGGTGTACAAGCTCTGGGAAGGGCAAACTTCAGCTACTAGCTCAGGAACCATCAACTACTTTGCAGCAATATTCTGTAGAAGCAAACTGCATTTGGAGAGTGAATTTTCCTTACAGGAACATTACATGCAGAGAAAGACTGGGTGGGCTTTTTTGTTTGTTTTGCAGTGGGGGGTTGTTTTTAATAACATACATATTAAAGATTTTTTTTTGTTACCCACAGTATTAAAGCCATCAAAATGAAAGAAATTACACTGCAGGAAACCTCTGGGTTTTGAATAAAGCATCTTACTTCTAAACTCCTACTGCACAGACATGAAGCTATATATACAGCTAACTCTTGGAGAACTTCTAGCATTTCTGGAGAAACTTTTTGTTTTTAAAAGGAATTAATCTATCTGCCTTCAAAGTTCTATACTGCTGCTTGTCCTAAAGACTAGTGGGTAAGAAGCAACCTTAATTTAAGCAGCCAAATTGTGGACATTTAAATTCAGTAATAAAACCTTGTTTAATGCAGTTATTATAAAATAACTCCTTTAAAACCCATAGCTAAAGCCTGTAAGGAAAAAGTTATATATAAACACTGCACTTTGATCAGATTTGACATAGCAATTGAAATATGTCGAGTATCTACAAGAGATAAACAAGTGTGATAAGAGTGAAGCAGGACAATAGTGCATTGACTATTATGAGTATACTATACTAAAGTAGGCTTTATAAGCATACTTTAAAGGTATAAAAAGGGTAAGGTCATAGGAAAATTTTTTCTTTAAATAGGGTTTAATACAGGACCCATTAAAAACATTCAAAAAAAGATGCTATGCAGTGGAAGTCAGACCAACAGAAAGCTGGCTACAAGCCAGCACACAAGGGCACTAAAATCACATAAAAAACACTGCAGTCAAGATCTTTATGCATACTTTGTAGCTTGAACTTCTTTTTGTTAGTAGCTGCAAAATCTGTAGCATTTCTGTCATATTAACATGGAAACTTAGAGAACACAATGCAAACAGATTAAGTCAGGGGCTTCCTTGCAGCTGCAGTCAAGGAGCTGCCAGCAATACAGTTTTAGGGAGATGACTGCACATGTTGGGCTACTGAGGGCACCTCCCTTCTCAATCACACCTGCAAGGCAGACATGTGTTGTTCATCACACCTGTTAAGGTGCCCTGGAGTGAAATGTTGGGAGGCTGTTTAAACTTAGGCACTACTTTAGCTAATGAAGTTTCAACTTTTTCCTCACTCTAATGATTCCAGTTAGAAAAAGGATTCCCTTGTTCACACAGTCTGAAACAATTCACCTGCATCTCGTATCTATTAGCAATTTCCTTCCATAGGCTGTCAGTTTTACTGTTACCCATAAGGAGCAACACCAGTCAAGCTTCACTACACAGAGCATGTCAGAAATATTCCCAACAGCTATCTCAGCTGAAGTTCTTTTCCCAGCAGACTTATCCCCAAACTCATGGTCTGAACTGACAGCTTGTTGCTACAGTATCTGAAGAACATGATTTATTGAAGAGTAAGGGTTTCTACAGAACGTTACCATCAAAAACAGACAAAATTTTGATAGTCAACTGCCATACACCTGAAAGTTTCAAAAGGATGCCTAACATGGGTTATAACACTGCTTTAAAATGGAGGGCATCACACCCTACTTATGTTGAATAAAAAGCACCTTTCTTTCCAAAAGCTCTACCTGTCCAACAAACGCAGAGAATGCTTTGGTACTGTCACGGCCTGCTGCAGCTGAATGGTAGAGGTTCACCCACTCCCTCAGCAGGTATTCTGCCTTCTCCCTCAGACCTGGTGGATCATCATACTCAGAGGCTTGGGAAATTCCTGAATGCATCATGAAATTGGGACCTCCATGAGCACGGTCAATCATTGCTTCATAGTTTGATCGGACCACTTCCATCAGCTGGGGTAATCTAATGCAACAGACCAGAGCAAGAGCCAAATTAGAATTTCTCCTCCCTCTGAAGGTGCAGGAACTGGAAGCTCAAGCATAGCTGAAAGCAAGCAAATTATTTCTTGTACTAAATCTTTGTATCTCCCAGTCCTCACTGAAATAGCAGAAATAAGTCATGAAAGCAGATACTTTTATGATTAAAGAAGGAACACTGAAGCCACGCAAGCTTTGAAGTTCCACTCCAATTCATACAGCAGTGTGCTGCAACAAAGCACCGCTAGAAATAGTTTCACTTTTGCAGACTTCAGAAGCCCTAAAAAACTCCAAGATAGTGAGATGTCAGCGCTAAACAGCCTGACTGGGGCACTAAATTTGGCTGCAGTGAAAATCAAGTCTTACAGCAAAGACAGTCTACCAACACCAACTGCAGACAAAAGGACTTGTTTTGGGGCCTTCTGCTAGCAGTTGTGTTAGTAGTGGCAGCCACTGCCACCACCACTAGCCAGCCGCTGGTTGCTCTCACAGCAATCCAGAGTTCTCCAATCCATGTCTTCCTCAAACCCAGCAGCAATTGCTTCCACCTTAGTAACAGGACACCTGCAAGTCCCACAGCTATTTCCAGATGCTGTGGCAACATTTGCTGCCCAATCAGCTGCTGGTGGATATACAAGCCATGCGAGATTGGTGGATGATTGCTTCATAGACTCTAAACAAAATTGTTTAAAGGAACAGAAAGGATGGTCTAATTTGATGAATTGCTTATGATTAACAAATTAACACCTAAATACTTAAGATTTAAACAGGTAAGAATATTGCCTAAATTTGCAATAAAGCAAGTTTCTCACGGTATCATGGTATTTTGGAGCACAGTGCATAAAAAGATTTTCCTGCTCAAGGATTCAGTTTGACATGATGCTACAGCTGCCTCTATTTTGACATAAAATCAGCACAATTACATGAGTGACAGTTTAAACTAACATAGGACTGCAGCCCTAGAGAAAGTTTAAAGCCATATGACTGAATGATATGAGACATTGCCTATATAACATTCAAATCATAAATGAGCACGAAAGAAGTAATATATTGCACAGTATTTCAGTCTCACCCTTCTGGGGCATTTCCTCTGGAATGAGCATTAATTCTCATGAGCGTCTCAATTGTGTGAAACAGATCTGCCTCTGTTACATGGGCAACACTTCTTTCATCCACCAACAGGATCTTTACCAACTGCATGGCAAATGCCACAGCCATGTAGTTCAAGCCGTTCTCCATTGACTGTCAACATGAAAAAGGCAATTAAAGTTCAGCCACAAATGTTACAGTGGACTGACCACAACTTCTCCAAAAGAACAGGTTCCCTTTACCTGAGCCAAGTGAAGGTCATACTGCTGCATGTTAACAAGGTGATTGCGGATTAGCAGCTCCACAGCTTCCACATTGTACTTGTACTCATCTCTGCATTCAATCAGGCACCTGAAGAATTGGACTTCTTTTAAAAAGTGTACTTAACACAGTTTAAGTGATGCAACTAATACTTCAGAAACTGTGCCATTCACTGTGATTCATTACTCAGCTTCAAAAGAAGCCTCTTCTAAAGCATTCTCTAAGGTCATGTTTGAGTTCAGAACAGTCATCAGCCTCAAGCATTTGTTGCCCTGCACAACTGGTCACAATAGCCCTTCAAGAGCTTCAGTTTATTCAGCGTTAAGACGCCTCCCTTCTGAGGACAAAGTGGCACATCTGCCTAGCTGAAGCACTAGTGCTTCTGCTGCAGGCATATGCCATGTCACGTAGTTTGTGACAGCATAGACACACATATAAAATGAGGAAAAAACCCCCAGAGCATCTCTAATGCTTAATTCCATTAAGGGTTCCTATTATATTCTAGGATGAAGCAGTATTATCAGATGATCTTTGTCAAAAAAGCTAGTTATTTTTTGCCTGTCCAAGTAGCAGTAATGCAAAATATTAACAGGCAAGTGATTCAGAGTAACAGAGTAACTCCCAAAAGATGGTGAAAGCTACATCAATATTCCTGTTGTCTCATAACTGACCTAGTAATTTGTTTATTACACCACGGAGATCCGTATGCACGGCCATCCTGCAGAGCCTTCAGCACAAGCAGATGACACTCACGATAGCGAAGCAGGAGGTCAGCATCTGCCCCACTGGTGGCATCCAGTAAGCCCTCTACAGCCTAGAATAGATGCAACCTGTTAGCAGAGGAAAAAACAAGTCCTCTTCCAAATCTTTTGCAAATTGCATCAGCAAGAGTTATCACCAGAAGACTTGGCAGACATGCAAAAACCAATTTAATCATTGCGCCAACCCCTTGATAAGACTATGTGAGATTTTACCAACTATTATGGCATCTATACATTCACTGTGCACAGCAGTCCTACAACAAACAAGCCTACAGTCCCTCTATGCCCCACTGGCTTTATATAGGCACCAAATAGTATGAAAGATCACATTAGTTTGTGCTGCAGCTTCTGTAAGTCAATGCCTCCTCACAAGCAGTTCTGCATATGGCTCATGAAAAACTACATTAAAGAAAATTTACAGAACCTGCCAGAGGTCTGCTATCAGGTTCTTCAGACAAAGAGCTGCAGCACTCAGATGCATCTGTGCTACTCTATAGCAAATGGAAGACGAGTTTTAACAGAGGCAGCACAATTTACCTGGTCAAGTCCTAGTCAAGACTAGATCCTTTAGTAGGTACAAGCACGATCAGTCAAGAACAAAGAGTCTCCCTCCAGCTTTCAGTTACTTTTGTTTTGCCACTGTTCTTGGATCCTTGTGCAGACAGCTCAGTATCCTTCCACTGTACTCAAGTGGATTTTTCTCCACATCTGTCACTCTGCTCTGCACTACTATGCAGGCACTGATGCCAGCTCAGCTCACAGAGCTCACTGCAACACCCTACGTGGTATAGTCTACTAGTTCTCGCTGGGATGAAGTTAATTTTCTTCATAGCAGCACATACAGTGCTGTGCTTTGGATTTGCGCTGAAACAGTGTTAACACACCAGTGTTTTGCCAATTGCTGAACAGCACTTGCACAGCATCAAGGCTTTCTCTTTCCCACTCTGCCTCCCCCACCAATGGGTAGGCTGGGGATGGGCAAAAGGCTGGTAAGCAACTCAGCCAGGACAGCCGACCCGAACTGAATAAAGGGATATTCCATACCACATGACATCATGCTCAGCAATAAAAGCTCAGGGAAAGAAGGATAAGGGGGGCAGTCATGGTTATGGCATTTTCCTTCCCAAGCTAGTGTTACATGTGCTGAAGCCCCGCTTTCCAAGGAGTGGCTAGACATCTGCCTGCTGATGCAAAGTAGTGATTTTTATCTTTTGTGTTTGTGCACACAGCTTTTGCTTTCCCTACTAAACTGTCATAATCTGAATGAACAAGTCATCTTGCCTTCCCTCTATTTTCTCCCTGTCTTGCAGGAGAGCAGAATGAGCAAGCAGCTTGATGGATGCCTGGCTGTTGGCCAGGGTCAACCCACTATGCATACTCATTTATCAGTTACTGCAAAACACAATCCCCAAGTGTGCCACTATAAATCCAGTACTATGCTCAATACTATCCACCTACAAGGGCAATTCAAAAATCTTAGCCTCCAAATCATCCTGAAATCAAAGATTATTCTGGAGTGCAATGGCTATCTACTTGCTACATCTGAACAAAAGTCCCCTACGTCCCTGGATTCTGTACCTGCTTCTTTCCACAGCAGCCTGGCCACTACATGTAAAATACACCAAGTGAACACCATGACCCTCGTCCAGTTTTATTTACTGAATTTCTAAAGACAGCAATTGCTTGGTGAAAAATACTGAACAAGTTCCACAGGATGCATGAAGATACACAGTCACCAGCAAGATAATCCACAAACCAGATGAGTAAAACTCTAGGTGAGTTGATACAGGGGAAGAGTTGTTAACACTCACCTTCTGCAGCAGTCCAAGTGCAGCAATAGCATCACGGGAGTTACGAGCCACTACCACTGCCTCCAAGAGGCTGCGCAATGCTTGAGCTTGAGGATTCATGGCCAGGGTATGTGGAATGGACTGCAGGTGCTGCTCCAGTTCTGTCATACATTTGTCATAGATTTGTGCTACATCATCTGTAGCCCAAGCTTGCTGCTTAAGAGAAGGTGGAAATAAGTGATTTTTGCAAGGACTGTATTTTTGAAACTCAAATACCGATTGGCTCTTCTGCTTCAGAAACCATAGCATCCAGAATTTAGACCTCTACAGTATCGTGGCTAGTTATGCTGGCATTTTAAATACACAAATATGATCAAATTAAGCTGTGGTAATAACTAGCAAACAATTCTAGCAGTCCTTAAGACCAAGTATGCATGCAAAAATCTGTTCATTATCTCAAAATCCATGCTTGATCTTTCTGCAAAAATAACTTGAGATTTGAATAAAATGTTTCACTGTTACTAAAACCACGTGCAGTAATCATAACTTGCAGATCTTGTTGCAATTTGGGTTACAAACACCTAAGACTGGATATAAGTTTTATGTTGCCATTAGTTTGACATTAAAACTAATGCATCTTTCAACCACTCTTCCCAAGCAATACAAATGCCAGATTCTTACTAGTCTTCTAGCAAAGGACACAAGTTCTGCAACATTCACCAAAAGGGCTATAGTACTCTCAGGCCAATTAATTCAGAAATCTCTACCTTCATAGGCTGAGCCAAGAATCCTGTAGGCTGAGTTAAGTCATTGGTAGGCAAGAAGCCAGGGACGTTGCGTGCAAACTCTTCATAAACAGCCAGCTGTTTCGGGTCCACACCTCCGACCTTTACAATGAAAAGAACAGGCATTAACCTCATTGTTAAGCACTGTGGCAGTAAATGAGGGCAGTTTGTGTAACAGGTAGCTGCTCAGCCACATTCTTAAACAGAGCAGCCTAGACACCAAGAAGTAGGATTCAGCTGCTCTGTGCTGAGGTCCTATCTCTCCTGCCACACCTCCAAACAGGAGGATTTTGCTCTACAACTGCAACTCGCATTCCCAGAAACAGGAATTACTGAATACTGGCTTCACACGTGTCTGATGCACAAGAGACATGCTCTGCTGAGAGCACATGGTATGTCCTTTAAGGGAAGAAAATATAAAGGAGACAAGACAACAAAACAGACTAGTCATCTTTCAGTGAAAGGAACAGCACAGAAGAGACAGGACTTTTAATGTCCTCAAGAAATTGAGAACAATGGTATGAACACCCATTTTGGAACATATTCATGTGTTTCCATTACTAATCAAGCTAATAGCAGTTGCACTGTTAGACAAGACTAAAAATATATAAGATTGCTTAGCTGAAGCTGTGCCATCTACTTTTCATTATCAGGATGGGGAGAAGAGCAGCATCAGAACATAGCTCAGTTAATATCCTTACCTTTAACCTGATCTGTTCTGGCATCCGCTCAGCCTGGTAAGTTAACACAACAGGATCACAGTACCGACGACCCTCTTGTCTAGCATGTTTTCGGAGCTCAAATTCCTGGGAAAAAACCCAAACACCATATTGAATTTTAGACACCAAGTCTGAATGTGTATGAGCACATATAATACTTTTTAAAAGACGGCAGTCCCATACTTACAGTTGCAAGCCTCTTGTCCATCTCAGGGCCTGCCTTTTCCACAGCTGTCTTCTGGATAAAGCAGCATGCTAGCTCACAGTTATCCTGTGCTAACTGGGCTGCTGCCTGCTCCATCATGTCCCTCTGTTGTGGGGAAGCTGCCTATTGAAAAACCACAGTAATCAGTGACAGCTGTAAATTTTCCCTGTATGTCGCTAGTCTTAAAATCTGCACCACTGCCTATACAGAAAAACAGCAATAAGAAGAAATGCTCTTAGGAATGCACTCTCTTTGCATGGAATATACAATAATAAACTTAATTTTGCATAGCTTTGAATAAAACATGTAGGCAAGATGACAGTAAAGGCTTTCAACAAGGAAGAAAACAGCAGGAGGTTCTCCATATTCTCGACCAACCTATCTCCAGAGCATAGAAATAAAGCCCTGCTTTAGACTGACACACATACAACAGATGTTAATGCAGGAAAAGCAAGCCTTGCATCACAGCATAAAAGTTTTTCTGCCTCCTAGGTTGTAATCAGAAGATATAGAGGTGCATCACTAAATGCAAAACAGTAGTCCAAAGCCTTTTTCAGCGGGTTCCCTTTCTGATACAGATTTTCTTCTTCTCTTCTCACAAGTCTGCTTTAAGAGAACCCTGAACAGATGGACTTATTTTCCAGGGTGCAAAGCAGCAACTCCCACTGGAAATAGTATACACATATAAACACAGTCTAATCTACCAGGATTTCCTAGTCCGTTAAGATCTACCCCTACCTCATTAATTCCTGAAAACTACACTGCTTCTTTCAAATAGAAGAATTCCTGCTTGTTAACCCACTTCACATACAAGCCAGATGTGAATCTTTTGATGTCTTGTACAGCACTTTCTTCTGCAACACGATGTTTGGTATAATTACCCCTTAAGAAAACCTCCTTGATTACAACTGGCCCTGTATCAATTTCACCCATCTTCAGGGACAAAAAACCCAAACTTGACTACTATGTTGCTACATTTTCATACCATTCACGACATTTTTTACACACACCATGATACACTAGCACTAAGCCTTCCACAAAATCTCAATTACTTTTGCTTACACATGTTCTTCAGTGGCACATCATGCCTGGTTAATAAATATGCACAGCTGTAACACTAGTCTGTGTTCACCCTGCCTCCTCAACTTGAGTATCACATCTCTACTTTCTCATACCACCCAAAAGATAGCCAGCATTTCTTCAATTGCTTCCCTATCTGAACTGTAGTTACATTTGATGAAGCACAGCAAGACTGCACACCAGAGAGATTAGAGCCCCTCTTAGTGCTTTCTTGCAGTTACTAGCTTGACAACCAACTCTGAATCATAATTAGCACAGCTGCTAACAGCAGTCACCAGCTCAGCTCACACATTAACAAAGGAATACTAAAACAGTTTACTCCCATCCTTAACTTGTGTTTAAGATGGATGGAACAAGATTCATTTGTATGTTTTTCCTGCTTTTCATATCAGCAATCAAGTTACTTGAAGTTCCATATATATGAAGGGTCAACAGTGTTTGAGGCCTGGAAGTTACACCACGGATTGTCCATCCCACACCTGCAGATGCAATTCTTACTAAGATTTTGTGCTCCCTTCAGACCATTAAGTCCTGCCCTCTTGAGCCAGTTACCATGCCAGCACAACCCCACTGCAAAAGGGCTTTTGCACTGTCACTCCCCACCCGATGGGAAATAGTGACATGCCTTTAAGCAAGAGATAGGTAGTCCTTTAACTTTTTTTTTAATCCCTGAAAGGATAGTTATGTCTTGATCTTTCCAAGATCCTCATGCTCTTGTGTCTGTTGCTGACGCTGATGGTAAGCACAGCAAGTTTTCTGGGTAGCAGCTGCTGTTCTGGCCAGCAGTTCATGAACTGTGTTCATTTAGCACTGCAGCTCAAATTTTGTTCATAAAGAGACCTGAAAACATCCTCTAGAAAACCCAACAAATTAACAAGCCATGCAGAAAAGTCTTAGCTGCATATCTGCTAACAGCACAAGTAAATAAAATCTGCCTGAAACGTACATGCTTGCTGAGACATTCCAAGACATCACCAGAAAGTCCCAGAATCAATTCAGTCTTCCCCACTCTAGCTTTTCTACCTCAAAACCCACAGAAAGTTAAGTACTTCAAGGCTTCTGCAATGTGATCACACTGGAGAGAACATCGGGGCAAAATAAAAAGGTAGTTAGGAAGTTTGTGTATAACATAGTAAGATCTACCTTACAGGCTTAAGAGTGTTTGACAAGAGCTGTTATTTCACCGTAATTCCACAAGAGCCATGAGAAACTTCTGCACTAAATTAATGTACACACTAGTTAAGCCATGTAATTAATCAAGTCTACAGTGTGGAGAACTGATTTGCTAATGCTAGATGTCTACAGTCCTATAAGCTGGAAATAAGCTTCAGATGATGCGACTCTTACCCTCAGTGCAGTAGCAAAACTATTTTTCAAGTTGGTAGCTATGCTCATCAGCAAAGGTTCCCTGCAGGTAATCATGGCCATCCCAGCAGTCAGGTTCCGCATCATGTGGTGTGCGGCCACACGCATTCGTGACTCCTCTGAATCCAGTGCAAAGTCCTTCCTGACTATCTGCTCACAAGTAGTCATGGCAATCTTAATGGACCGATCGACCACCGGATGGACAAGCTCTTGCACTGCTCGCTCTATTGCCTGCCGCACACACTGCTTCAACTGTGGGTGGGCTTGAAACAGCGGAATCTGGAGGAGGATTAGGAAAGTTAAGTAAGAATAAAGTAAACTAGAATCCCATCTGCCCTAGACATTCAGTTTACTGTTACAGCTTGTCTACAGTGCAGCACTCGTGTTCCACATGCAGCTATTACAGTATCAGTTTGATAATTCTGAAAGTGGGACATACGACCATTTTTCTTCCAAAGTTACAGCTGAGCACAATGCAAAGACTAACTTAAGAGCTAAGTTGCTCTTAAGGAGCAGAGAAGCTCCTCTAAGCTTGAGTCCTGATAGCAACTATCTCAACTGACATTTATTGCCAGAAATAAATTGGATACTGATGTACATGTCACAGCAAAGGATCACTTAACCACGTGAAATTTTGTTAGCTAATAAACTATTAATATAACTACTTAAGTTCTCCATTCGATTACTTGTTAGCACTCACCCTCCCCATTGCTTTTGAGAAGTGACTCTCCAATAACTTCAACTTACCAAATGCTGCTCCCACCAGCTCAGATCTGTGGCAATACTGGTGGCAAGAATTCTTTTAGCAAACCAAATCAGCTCTAAAACTTACCGTCGGATTTAAGGTAATATGTGGAGCCAACCCTCCTAAAGAATAGACATTGATGTCATGATAACTGTACTGGGGCTGTGGAGGAACCGTGGCTGTACAAGTGGTGCTGGTAGCTGGAGTTGTAGAAGCAGCTACAGAATACAAGAATGTTTGTATTGAATCATTAGTGAAAAGCAAATGCTTATAACAGAAGTATACAATTCTTATTTAAACCAGCAAGTGACCAAGAAACAAAAGTTTTGCAGTTTGATCATGAAGCCTCCTAAACTTATCAAGCCATTTTTACTCTCCATTTTCCCAATTAGTACCAAACTAGCTTCGGCACATATTAACAGAGCTGTTTGTTATGACACAATTTAGCCCCTGATGTCTTGTTAATAGATTATCCTGCTTCACCCTTCTAAGGAGTAGCTAGCTACACACAGCATATGTAGAATTAGTTCTCAGAATGGCTTCCATTCCCTTCCCATCTCCAAACTCTGTACACCTATTTCTATTACAAAACTATCCAAGTGCTCCCAAGCATTCAGCAGTGTTACAACAGCATTATGTAGCTTCACATTTTTCTTCGCAATAGCATAACCTGTCTTCATTGAACTTCTATAGTGTGGTTCTGGGTTCTATATGAAATGTACTTACTAGTGGTTGTGATGGGTGGTAGCTCTTCTGGCTGCTTCACATCCTTCTTTGGAGCAGATAGCTGCTCATCCAGATTTTTCAGACGATCCTTATCTTTCAGGAGACTTCCAGGTTTCAGCTCATTGATGTCTAGTGCAAGATTCTTGCAGAGCACCTCAATCTCAAACTTCAGATTCAACTGCACACCAATTCTAGTTTAGGTTATGTCACAAGGAAAATACCCGAAACATTTAATGGGCCACTCAACTCCCAAGCTTCCCATTCTAACCCCATGCCTTTTAGAGGCTTTAATAGTGACTGAGGATTAGACAAATATCTTGCATGCCGACCTCACAGGAGAAGAGTTTCATCCACGTACTACCAAATCAAGCAATGCCCAATTCTTCCCATGCTAAAGCAGTGAGAAGCAAAATTTGGTCCTTCACAACATCCTTCTTGACTGGTATGTCAAGAAAACCTCATACTCAGTAGGTATAGAAAAGAAAAACAGTTTACTTTTAGATCATGTTCTTGATGTAGCTCAGCTAAAACATTCATAATGGCCATTGTCCATGGGTTTGGAGGCCTGAAGACCTAAAACAGAAAGGGGAGAGCAGTATTACACAAACTTCTTGAATCATTTGAGTAACTTATAACTTGAAATTTTTGAAATGTGAACATGTGTGCATACAGCTGTAGAAAAGTTTGTACAG
>VYZV01023272.1:9324-27483 GCA_013401275.1 Pandion haliaetus | reverse complement strand
TTAGAACTAGATTAGGAAGCTAGCTTAACATTAAACTGGAAACACAATGACTGGGTCCTTCTGAGAGATCAGTTGTGTATCAAGCAGAACTGACAAGAGTTGACCAGAGTCAAAGAGGGGCAGAGGGAATTAAAAAAAACATAGATCCTAGAACCACTTCAATGGCATCCTTCCATTTCTCAATAGAGTTCTGTTCAGGGATACCACAGGGCAGTTCAGCGAAATTTAGACTGCAAAAACGCACGGGCCATGTACTTTCCCTCAAAACAGAACTCCTTCACTTTAAGCCCTTCCAGCCCTTTTCCTTCTCTCCATGAAATTCAATCAGTTTNATTAAAAAGAGTTTCAATTGGAGAAAAAAAAAAAAAAAAAAAAAGCAAGCTAATTACTTTCTGCAATACTTATTTTGCCACTTGAGCAATAACTCTGTCAGCACAAAGTCACTTACCACACTCCTGACACTGGATTCTAAGACTTTGGCAACAAATGGCACTACATAAAGCAATTCCTGCTGTCCCTTAACATATGCTTCCAGTAGTAGTGATTTCACATCCAAATCCTGAAAAATACCATCAACAAATGAAAAGGGGAAGAGGGTGGAAAAAACAGCAAGCACACTCCAGAAATTCCACTTACACACTATTTCCTTATAGGACATTAGCAAGGTTGAGTCAACACAGTCCTTGAATTTTAGACTGCTAAACAGCAGTTACTTTTTGAACAAAGAATTACAGATACACATTTTTACATGGGATTAATTACTTTATTTGACAAGAACTTAACTACTAACTTTTCTGATATAAAAAGTATTGGGAAGTCTTAAATGACCAACTCTGGAATTATACTTTTGCCCTGGTTTCATGCCAAACAAACCTGTAAAGACAGAAGCTCACCGTGTGCAAGATGGGCTTATTTTTAGCCAGCGTAATCATTCCCAGCCAGTGACCAAGGTTCTTTAACAAGGAACGGTCTGAGAAGTTGGCTGCAGCTTTATCTGATGTCAGTAGCACCTAATGAAAAAAAGCAACTTGAGCAACAACTGGAAGATAATCAGACTCAAAACCAAATCCAACAGCTGATCTGACTTAAGACGAAGTTTTAGAACATTAAGTTCTGAGCTACAGTCACATTAGAGATACTCAAGAGCAGCCTTTGCTTCAAGGCAGCACTCCATAAATCTGCCCTGTAATGATTTCAAAATTCCTTTCTTTCAAGAGGATCAAAAAGCATTACACTTTTCCAGACCTCACCATTTACTCTGTGAAGACTGTTACGACTACTCACTGAGTAAAGTATAACTTGTGAAGGCAATGCTTCCTCTTAATGCTTCATCACAGACCTGAAGGCTGCAGTTTGCACTTCTTGGGAAACAGTTTAATCCTCATTTCCAGACTTAGATCATGTCACAAGTATTCTGCTGTTAGTTCTGTTCCTTAGCTTCAGAGAAGCATCAGCTGAACAGAGCAAGGTCAGCTATGCTCTGAAGAGCCAGGAGATTCTTTTGCACTACAGCGTAACCCATGGTGGTCAGGAAATTTCACCAACAGGTTTAAAAGTAGTGCTTGTTTGACAAACTTGTTTCATCCACTCATTTCTTCTGGGCTGCCGCTTCTCCCTCCTCCCCTTCACATCATCTTTGCCCGCTAGTGAATTTTGGTTGTTACACCCCCACTTTCTAAACCCTCCCCTTCACCTTTATTCTTCTTTGACCAAAACAGCAGAGCGTGGTTTTCTTATCTTTATACTTTCCCCGCACAAAAGAACTAGACCATAAACAGTTTTCCCCTAGGTTATAATCTGCAAGCCTCACACAAATTTAGAGTGAACCTACATAAATGAATTCAAATGCAGATTTGCCCTCTTATTATACAATTTGAATTAAGTCTTTGGTATATTCCTGACTGAAAACAGAAGAATCCTAGTATTCATAAAGGTAACCTGTTAGTTTAATTGTAAGCTAGCAAGTAGTTTTTTTGAATGATATTCCATATTTGAAGATCAGCAACATCGTAAGCAAGCAGCATGAGAACAGCACACTCCTAAATCTTTAAATCTACCAAGTATTAGAAAACTTGTGCTACTCACCTTGATATTTCTGTAGGTTTCATTCAGAACCATTTTATTAAACTCTGGATTCTTAAGTGTGTCAAGGAAGTTTGAATATAAACTGTGAAAATTAGGCTCAATACTGACTCTCTTCNTCATCACAAGATACTGTGATACCCAAGGCATGAACTCTTCTTTCACTGTTTCCTTCAATTCTTCAACCTGTCTCCATACCAAAGAAGCATGCCACAGAACATATGAGAAGACGACCAAAAACTTTCGGGGTCAGGTATGACCAACATATAGTCATGGTCAGTCAACTGCTTTTAACACTAAGGTTGGCTTTTGGTTTTTTTTTTTTTAAATATCTTTGAAATCAGTGTCTCATTATCCAAAGATGTGGTCAACCAGTAAGGACTCAATCAAAATCAGCAAAGCATAATAGTTTACCTCTCTCCCACTTCTCAGCTTTTTACCAGGTAACTCCAAAATAAATGTGAGCACCTTACATTGTCCACAAGACAGGTAGCACAGGTCACAGCAGTACTGCAGATTTCTACTAGTTCAGAAAGAATTCCCTGAATTTCAGCTTGAAATACAAGAGTCCATCAGCTTAATCTTGCAATATTAAGTGGTACCCAGCCCATTTACCATGTGAATGTTTGTTCAAACTTGTACTAATGTTTTTCAGAAACTTGCATTAGTATTTTTCAGTTCTTTCAAATGACAAAAACAGAAAGGACTGTCCAGCAGTTATTCCAGGCATCTGCTGGAAGTGCTTTCCTGAAAACAAAAGCATTACTGACATATAATACTTTAGTATAAAGGATCTGGCTATACAGGAACAAGGAAATGTGTAGGAGAAAGCAAGATTAAGGATAACTATCTTTTACCCACCCCTCCCTTCCCTGAAAAATTCTCTCTAAAGAGGTGCAAGAATAAAGTGTTGGAAACTACTATTTCTTTAGCGTGCTCCCTAATTTTTTGCAAGTTTGAGTTTTTGTAGAAACATCACCCACCACTTTAGAATGGACTTCCAGAAATAGAAAAAAAATTAATTTTGCTAGTGTTCTTCCATACTTGCCTTCTGTGTCATATTTGACTGAGACAGATTATTGAAGATGAAAGCAATTTTTTCCTGGACATTCTCTGGAGGTTCCACAATTCTCTCAGTTTGATCTGTTGCTACTAACAGTGTGTCAATGTTGGTAGTATTAATGGAAGGCTGGAGGGAGAACAAGAAGAGTAAGACACTACCTAGAGGTGACATCAAAAGAAACTTTTGCTCTGTTCTGTCAAGCAAATAAAGAATTGAGCTTTATCAGGTGACATCTACAGTCTCAGATTCATTTTCAGCAGCACTAACAGAGCCCCTTTTTTTTTTTTTTTTTACTCTACAAATGATGATCAATACTCAGCAGAAGAATGCTGCTGTACAAAAAACCTCTAGCATTTACATTCATATATAATAGGTGCCACTGCAATGGTACCCATTAGGCTAACAGCCTGCATACCCTGTTAGCCTGGAGAAAAATCATAGTACAATAGTGAGTGGTACATAGTACAGTTGTGAGTCTCCAGGGGCACTTCAGTGCTGATTTGGGAAGGAGAAATCCCACAGGTTTGTTTCTGAGAAAGCATGCCAACTCTAAGTCAACAGAATGTGACCCATGTCCCTGCAGCTGCAGGTCTGAACCCAAGGGCTTTAGCACCTGGTACACTGCAATTAAGGAGAAAGGAAATAGTTTTAAATATCAGTCATGACTTGAGTTTAAAATTGGAAAATATAAACACCTCATTACAACAACTATCTACATGACAATCAGGTGTGAAACACATTAACAGCTACACTATGAACTGTCTCCCACAGTTTGTTCACAACTTTTTCAGCCACCTTTGGCTTCTGCCTCCTTGAATTTGAAGAGCTTCTTTTACGAGAGCTATACAAAGACAGTACCAGGAAGCAAGACAGGCTTGACTTTAGAGTGCATTAGTTATCATACAGTACAGCTCTACACATCCTCAGCATACATCTGTGACCAAGTGTGCCCCAGCACTTTCTGTGGAATAGCCAACATTATCAACCTGCCAACCCTGTAATAACTCTGACTAGCAGTTCAGAGATACGTCTCCTTGAGCGACTAAAGATCTGAAAAACCTAATGCAGTTAGAACTGGTAGGTCAAACGTGATTTAGTGTGCAGTAAGTGTTCTCAAGCCCCAAGCGCAATAGCAGCTGCCAATTATTTCAAGAGTCCTATTGCAAGTCATTAACAGAAATGATGGTTCTGCAATTGTCTTAATAAACACATTTCTACATGAAACCCTAGTAATTCTACAGTTTCGTGATCAAAAATATCTTCCCTACAAAAATGCTGGTCATTTGAAAAGGTTATATGCTTTAGACATAACATATGGATCACAGTTTGAAAACTTGTAGGATACAAATTATACTGGATTTTGTCTCCATGTACTCAACACAGATCAGCAACTTAACTCCTTTGCTACTCCAGTAAGGCCACTGGAGTGACAAAATGCTTACCGGCACGTCTTTCTTGAAGCTGACTCCAGTTGGTCGGGTGATTGTAATGGTTTTTGCAACAGTGGTGGTGGTTGAGGTGGTTACTATAGTGCTGACTTGGCCAGCAAGAGGAGCTTTTGCTGGAACTTGGGCCTGGGCCTGAGCCTGGGCAAGTGCAATACTTCCAGGGGTGGTGATTGAACCCTGCATCTTCACAGGAGGATCTCTGGATTGCTGTCCATATTCTATGTACTAAAATAGGGTAAACAAGCACATACGAAAGTTCACACGCAGCAACAGACCTACAGGCTGAGTTTTAGCGTAAGCAGTATAAAGGTTTGCCAACAATCTTTCAAATACTTGACACTAATGCCCTTAAAGGAATCTGCAAGACAACTGAACACCCTTATAAAGCCTGTCTTGTCACTATTTACTTTCTTACTGGAGAAGAGCCTCAAGCTCTACCTCTGCCCTCAACAGGTTGATGCCAAGTGTCAAGGGGATCTACATCCTTAAAATTTTACAGAGCACTACCCAGAAATCCCCATCCCTGCAGGCCTGGGATAGCTGAGCAAGAAAGGGGCAAGAGCATAAGAGAAATGTGTGATTATAAAGAACCTTGTTACAAAGCAGGTAAGAAGTCTTCCCCAAGGACTCCTGCAGCTACATAAACAGTCAAACCTGAAGTTCACAATGAGTAAGGAAAAGCACAGTTCTGAAGTGTCCAACTAAGTTAAAGTAGCTCCATAGTAGAAAGGAAGTTTCCTCCCCACTGTAATACATTTACCCAGAAATCTGTAACATCAGACAACATACTATCATTTAAGGGATATGGTCTGAAACCTGTTAGTGAAACACACTGCTACTGAACTTTGCAGCTTTGGGTAGATGGCCTCTCTACCTTAATGCTACAGCTAAACATTTTTTCCTTATTTAGATTATGCTCTCAAGCTCTGCCACTGGCATTAGCTTTTTTGTATTTCTACCAATGAAAGCACTGGCAGACACTGTATGATCACCACTGCTTTTAATCCTTGGACTACAGGGTATTTCTATTACTCTGATCAGACCTTCAGGAATGAAGTTTCTCTCACCTTTATCTGGATTACTTTAGCAGGTCTGAGTATGAAACTGTATAAACCCAGCTGAATGCCCTCTAGTTTAGAAGAAAACTCCCAAATCCTTAAGGGACTGGAATGTGAATCCACTGAAGGCCTTCAAAACCTTTGGCCACGGCCCACATGCACTGGGTGATCATGCAGTTATATTCAGGCAGTTATTTCAACTTAAGCAACTCAAACAGATTTATGGAAACAGAAGTACCACCAGATAACCACTGTCACCTGTCCCCCCCATCCCATGACAAAACATAAGAAAAGGCATTTGATTCTGTGGATGTACCCTATCTAAAATTGTGATAGCACAGACTATTCTTCCAAAGGAAAACAGGAATTTGCTTGAAAGAATCTGAAATCACAGAAAGCTAATGTGCTAATAAGAACACACTCACCTCCTGTAAATGATGTGGGAACTGTATAAAGTGACTAATAGAAGCCAAGTGCTGACAATACTGGGGATAGTCCTTCAATCTGTCAAACAAAATACACATTAGTCAGAAACATAAGCCCAGATCAAAAACAGCATTACAGAGAAATACTAATATAACACTGGTATGTCATTCCCATACTGCAGCACAGAATTCCTTCTGGACTACTTACAGCAGCTGTGCTATAAACAAAGCATTTTCTACAAAGTACTTTTTGTTGCAAAACCCATTTGAAATGGATTCATTTAACAGCAAAACACAAGGCTTATTCACAGCGACTTATGTTATTCTACATCTCGATACTTCTGACTGAGCATGCTATTACATTTACATTCAGTGATTGCTGTAAGATTATTGGAGAAATAATTTGTAGTCTGGCTCAGTGCATTTTAAACAGCAAACCAGAGTGCCCCTAACACCCAAGACAGAAGCTTCACCTATGCACACCAAGTATTATAGTTATATTTATGAATGCTAGACACTGCTACTAGTCACTGAGAGTAAAATCTTTAGGTCCCACTTAAAATGGTACTTAAGAAGAGTAAGATGGTGGCTAAGTCTTAAGCATGTCAGCCTTAAGTGTCTTTATTCATTCTGTTCAGCTAACCATGACACAATATCCAAGTATGAATGCTGCAAGGAACAGCTTCTATTACAAATGAAATACTGCAAGGCAGATGAACTATAAAAGGAGAATAAGGACAGAAGATAACGTGCTCCTTGCTTGAGTCCACATATTTCTAGTCATTAAATAATTCTAGGAAGCTTTCTAGTACTTTTGAAGTTCAAGTGTCTCCTTGCAGAATGGAAATTTTTCCCATGGGTGTACAATCCTGCCTACTATGGCAGCCTGCCTTGAGAGTTTCCTCTATCTGCAGTCCGTGAAAAGCTTTGAGAAAGTGACTTTTTTTTTTTAAATATATTTTGCCATACTTGAGATTTCTGTGTAAAACCAAAGTCCTAGCCCATCTAACTCAATACTTCACTGAATTTTTTTTATAAACAGTCCACTACATAGTTTCAGTCTCAGTTTGTCCCACATTTATACAGATACCACACTGAACATTCTGATTTTAAAAAAGTCACCCTTTAACTAGCACATTAGCACATTTTGTTTCAGCTCAGCATATTGTTAAAATACTCCTGAAGTTGAGATGTGTAAATTCATAACATATAAGCAATCTTGTACTGCATAATTAGAGCAGGTTCAAGGTTAATGTGTTCTGTTACAAGTATTACCAAAAGCCACACTCACCTATTTTTAAATCTATCTAGTGCAGCAATACCAAAATAGTACATTTTGGATGCAAAAGGCTTTCGTAAGGCTTCAAGAACATAGCGCAGGGCCAGGCCCAATGCCATATAAGTAACCAGTCCTTTCTCTATTATCCCACCAAAGAGGCAGGCTGTTATGTGCAGCTCTTTATCTGGGTACTGGGGAAAGAAACGGTATTCCTCAAACAAGTTCCTCAGCATACAGTTAAACACTTCTCGTTCCCGTTTAATGTTGGAATCCTTAAATCTCTGCAGCATTTCCAAGACCTGCAAAGAAATTGGAAGTTGTTACCACAAATTTGCTTTATTTCAGCCCTTCCACATCTTCAGGTTTCAAGAGTGCTTGCAACTACTAAGGTAAATTGCACTACCACAAGCTAGACTGCAAAACAACTGCTTCAAGAAAACCTCATTTTAGCCAGGAGACACTACATCACTACAACAAGATTCCTCTTCAGACTTTAGTTTTCTCCCCTTTCAAGTGACTGTATTCACAAAACTTTTTTGTGACCGCCTACTCCATTGCTTCAAAGTTAGAAAAATGAGAATTAATGTTCAGTGTCTTCCATAATTTATAACCACACAAATATATGAAAGTAAATTTGTAGTACTTCAAAGAGCAAGCACATCAGACTGATAATTACTCTCATACAGACTAGCCAAAATAATTATTGAAGCTCAGAAGGTAGAACTTCGGGCACCTTTATATATTTAGAAGTTGTAGCCATTTTTAGATACTTTAAAAACAAATATATTCAACGTAAGTATAATTTACACAGACTGTTTAAAGGCACACTTTAGCACTTGTTTGAATACATGAGCTTCCACTCCACATTGAACTAGTCCCACTTAGCATCATTTTAAGAGTATTAATTAGACATCTAAAGTCTTCAGTCCACAGAAGTCAAAGCTGAATGTAACCATCAGCTGCAAGTTTACTCTGAAACCATGCTGCCTTAGAAATATACAATTTCAACCAAGCAAAAAAAGCAATCCTGCAAGCATCTAAAACTAGCCCTTTATTATTTTCCACTAAAACATGAAGGAATAATTACTACCAACTTTATAGCAAGCCTCTGGACAGGTAATGCAACTGCTACAGAAGGGAACTCACCTCATCTACAGACATGGTTGGATGTGGCGGATGGTTGTAAATACGTTGGAAGTAGCTGTTTGCCTCATCATCTATTTCTTTGCTAAAGTGCTGATTAGCCTCTGGCCACACCTGAGATAAGTCAGCTGTTAAAGGGAAGAGGTATCATGCTCAGAACAACTTCAGGCAGTCAGGATTTTACCTAGTCCTTTTCAACTCTTCCACCAATCTATACAGAACCTGCTAATTCCCTTGAAAAGCAGGATATTTAACCCTTCCAGTAGACAGGAATTGTTATTTAAAAATCCATTTTCAGTATGTTATATTTATGCAAAAGAACTGAATCCTAAGATAGAATTAACCTCATACTGTTGTTTTCCTAGAACCCACTGCATCCCAAGCTAACCTCAACTGACACCTAAACTAAATGAATGCACCCCAGACTAGAATAAAGCATGCTACACAACACTAACATGCAGACAAACTTTCACACAAACTTTCAGGCCAGCCAGTGAGCTTCAAGCAAGTTTATACTGAATGTTCAAGCCCCAAAATGGTCACTACAGCCACCTCCACTGTACATCTGTAGAGATCGGTAACTTTGTTTTTATGGAGGAGCTATCAAAGGAGCCATATATAACAGCAGCAATATGGAAGGTTTAGCATATTGGCTATGCTTCCTAAAGGCAACATTTGAGGGTTTAAACATTTCATTGTAAGCATACTTCAGAGGCATAAATGAGTTAAGGATAATGGCTCAGCATTAGGAACGAAATTATTCCTTCCAAAAAGCACCTTCCCACCAACTTTAGTTAGTCTTATTTGTATCCAATGTTGCAGTCTAATTCACTGCTTCACCTGTCAAGTTCTCTGCTGCAACAGGACCTTATACCCAGGTAGCTTTGTTTAACCTTGTTACAAACAAAACAAAAACCACCCTCTTGCTAGATGCATACAATTCTCTGTAAAGAGCAGGACAGCACTTTTGTTCAAAACACAGCACAACAAAAAAAGGACACAGACTGTTCATGCAAATCCATAACATGTATTTTTATGCTAACAGCTTTTTTTTTTTTTTTAATTCCCCCCAGGCCACTTGGCAAGCTTTTAGTATAGAACTTTAGAAGCACCTTTTTCAGACTAATGGCATAATACAAGAGCCACCTTTCTAACATTTACCACCTACAGATCCAAGCCTCCCCTGAAGGAAATGCAGATTAACTGCAGACCACAGTCACACTTCACAGCCACAGACAACACTACCACTTACAAGGTTTCATCTTACTCTGCTGGAATGTAGGCTGGTTCAGTCCAGATGTGCTCAGCTTCCTTTGCACGAATGGGTCATTGTTCACTGCAGGAAGGCCCAGGGCTCCAGTTCCTATGCCAGTCAGGCTACCCGTAGTAAGACCACCTACTGAAAAGCAAACCTGTAGTAAGACCACCTACTGAAAAGCAAACAACTGGTCATCTCAGCTGCACCCTTCACAGTATGCACTTATCACTCCCAGCACTTGTCACTTCCAAGAACTCAAGAGCTATATAGCCTCCTGTCTAGTATCAGTTATCTCAAGCAATTCTTCATCTCTGTCCCAACCTAAAATAATGCCGCTAAAGTCTGTCAAAACACTCACCCCTCTTGACTCTCAAACTTTACCTATTGCAGTTGCAACATTCTGAAATACTGTTTCAGCAGTGACCTAGGAGCAAGGGCTGTGTAATTTCCTCCCACATGACACACAGCTGTTCACCCAGTATTTCCAACCACAGCAACAACAGTGCCTTAGCTCTGATATATCAAAAAATACAAACTATGCCACCCAGATAGCAGTACCTGGAAGCTGTGAAGAAAGTCCTCCGATGCCACTGAAACCTGTTGTCTGGTTTTGGGTGGAAAGAGGGGGGAATGCTTTTGCTGGGGACTGAGGAGTACTGAATGCAGAGCCCAAGTTTGGAGGGAAGCCTTGCATGCTCTGGGTATGAGGAGCAGCAGAGCCACCTAAACTAAGAGATGCCATTCCTGCAAGCGAGTCGATCTGAATGAAGAAAGGAAGATTATACACAGACATCCATAAACCACAATCAAGCTGATTTTTGGCAAGTTTTGTATAAAGCCAGCTACATATCAAAACATTCCCAAGAAGGGCTTTTCTGCATGGTTAATTTAAATTCTGAAGTCATCCAGATGACCCCAAAAGATTACCTTGTCTAATTTCACTTTTTATTCTACAATCCCATAAAATCCTATTCTATCAGACATTTTACAAAAAGGCTGATTGTTCCATAGTCTCTAGTTAAGTGTAATACAACAGTAAATGCTGATAAGAAGCAGCACGTAGATATTTATACTAGTTTATGCTCTGCAGTTTGCAACCTCAGACCTCACCCCACGACTTAAAGGCTATTTTTCATGTCAAGCTTACAGAGTATTTTTGACTGACTGAAGAAACCCATTATGCCCACTTTTCACAGCTAAATACCTGAATGTAGTCTTCAATAAAAAGCATTAAGACCTGGGTGATGAGTAGGAGGGAAGGCACAATACCAGCTAACAAAGCAGTAAGTTAAAAGCTCCTGACTAGGAACAGCAGAAAACTGTTATCTACCCAAGATAGCATGACTACAGACTAACATCTGCTGCTCTATTTATTCACATCACCTATTTGCAGCAGGTTGCCAAGATATTTAGTACATCTGATGAGCAACTTCAATAAAGCAACAATTTACAAGGAAACTGCTCTCTGTATTTAGTTTATGTAATCTACCAATGCTTCAGACATTCTTAAATGCTGAATTGCCACTATTTCATGTAAAAAACTTGTCACCACTTTAAAATCTGCCATTGAATGTTAACTGCTAGAAGCAAAACTTGTCTGTAATGTGTTGCTCCCAGAGGAGGAAGGGATGATGAGTGGCAGGGAGTAACTTAAATGTACCTTGTTTTTAAAAGAGCAGTTCAGTTGAGAGCTGAAGAGCCCCAGTTATAACAAGTCCTTATGCTCTAGCACTGTTGCTTGGCCCGTGAAGCTACAAACAAGACACATCAGGTTCAAAGGCAGTGCTTAATTCTCAAAAGTCTTAGTAAATTTTAGCACTTAAAAAGAAACCCTCAGTTATTTTAAATAAGCCAAATCTCTATCCCTCTTCAGTGCTCCCATCCTGCTATACTTCAGTTACTTCTTACAGACATTTGTGAAGTGAACGACAGTTCTGAACTACAACCTTCAGGCATTATTCTGTAGTTACAAGCAAGTTATCTAGACATGCAAGCATAAAACTAAGGGAGCCAGATGATGTTTTACTTAGTCCTGCTGAAAAAGCTCAAATAGTGTAGCAGAACTAATGCTAAATCAACACCGACTTCTAAAAATGCAGCACGTGATTTGTCTACCTGTACAGGAGAGATGGCATCCAAGCTGCTAGCACTGGGCGGGCGTCCTTTCGGCATGACTCCAGGTGGTGGCTGCCTAGCCTTGTTCATGACATTGCTGCAGTTAGCTACCATGGTGAGGATCGTCTCTGACAGTTCCTGAGAAACACTCCTAGAACAGAGAAGTAGGATAGCGAGCCATTTAACATTCATGAAACTAAGGCCCCCATCTTACTTGGTTTTCCTACAGAAACTGGGGCCACACTTCACAAATAGACATTGCAAAACAACCCCAGCAGAAGCCACATTTTTGTTCTTTGCAAAACTTACATTAGAGCATGTCCCAAGAGAAACAGCTATATTTAAATAGAAAATTTTAAACTGTAGTTCTAAAAATTAAACTCAAATAGAATATTACTTAGTTTTCAATAATTCAGATACTGCTTTACAGTTACCCCAGCAAGTAATGGCTTACAGAAAGCAGGGGTATGTACCTACATGGCTCCAACAGTCCTTGGAAGAGCAGACTATCTACAACAGTCTGTCTGCTGTTGTCCACATTATGGGCTATATACAGCTCAGCTTCATGAATTAACACACACACTAAGTGATGCTATGATCCCTTGTTCAAATTCACTCAAGGCTCCTTCCTGTCCCCAGACTTCACTGTTCACGATGATTCCCATTCTGAATTTCATTCCATACAAGGTCTCTCCAAAAGAGGAGATACAACATGACTAAAGCTTGGGTTACACACTCAAAGACAAAAAACAATGAGAGGTAAATACCACCACCTGCTTCACTAAAATTCATCTGCCTATAAACTGAAAGACTTGCTTCACACACTAACATTAAACCAAAACAGAGACAGGAAGCCAAACTATTCAAGAAAATTATAATCAAAAGCCAACAGAAAACTCAAACTTAAGCATGAAGTCACTGCACAATCAAAAGCAGTCAGTACCTCTTTTCCAAAGTATTCTAGATCTGACTGCCAGGTTCCCAAACTGGAAAGAGCACCAGCTCTGCTGCTGACATACCTAACCACAAACATACTAACACAACATTAACATTCTCCTTTTGGAAAATACAGCCAATTATTTATGGCTTTCCTGAACTTTAGTTCTACCTTTTTGGTGAGGGCAGCTAAAGCAGCAGATTCATTCCTGTAATGGTGCAACTATACCACACAGCTTTGTTACCCTTGTCTGGAGATTCCTCATTTTAACTCAATTTTCACAAGCTTTTACTGCACAGCTGTTGGGACGAGGGGAAAAAGAAAGAAAGAGAAACCATCCTGATGATTAAGGCAGGAAAACAAAGTGCAGATCAGCATTCAGCTTTGGCAAGTATCCCATTACAGGCTACACAGAGTTAAGGGCTTCCAGTTGTTCTCCAAAGCCAGTGATCCACTATGTAGTGTGGGTAAAAGTTTGCCCCAGACAGACAGGGGAATCTGGGGAGATAACATAGGTGAGCAGGTTTCCATACAGGGCAACAAATGTTTTATCAGCTATTTCACAAGCTGATTCCTTTACACACTTTAACATCCTCTCACCAGGGCCTACTGTCAAAGACTTTAAAACCAAGGAACTTGGGATGTGGGTATCAAAGGTGATCAGAAATCTACCTTGGAAAAAAAAACCCAAAGAGATTTCTGTTTTGAGAAAGTGCAACCAGACCTGAAGACAGAGCTCTGAGCATGGCACATGGTAGGCTCACCCCAATGCCACAGTCTCAGAAATCTCAACATTTAAATGTATGTATGACTAATTAACAGGCAGCACATTTTTTTTTCTGATGCAGGAGGCATTCCAAGATCATACAGCACTGCAGCTAACCAGGGAACAGGACTGGGGACTGAAGAGCTGAGTTCACATATGGTTACCACCCTCAATCTTCTGCCCTCCCCTTTTTTTGGTAGCAGTTAAATTTGTTCTCCTTATGCTTAAATACTATAGGATGCTTTAGTAAAACACATACCAATGTGCTATAGATAGATAACATGGCAGCCCACAACGAAGATTAAGACAGGCTTACAATCCTAGAATTTGATACTTATGGTGACCAGTTAGGCCATGCGTGCTTTGGAGCAAACCACTAATGTTACATCTTGCCCTCTAGACAGACTGAAAGTTAAATTTTTTTATCATGTTAAAAGACACACTGCTGTATCAAGATGCAAACATCATCTTTAGACAGTACAAAACTGCAGGTTTTCATAAAAAAACCCTGCATTTGAAGCAAATGATATGAAGTAGTAAGTAGGCAGGCATGATATGATAACTAGATCTTAAAGAAAATGTTTTTATTTTCAAGTTCTAGGTAAAAAAAATATTCAGGCATCTAACCTAATCAGTCCCATTCCTGGAACAGAACTAGGGGAAAACTGCAGGAAGGAGAACTTTGAAACATGAGTAAGGAGGAGAGTCAGGGACCACAGTCAGCCAGCTCTAGAGGAATAAAAAACTCTGTCAGCTTAAGGGTTATTCCAGCTTGCTGGAATATCAAGTTCACATCTCTTGCATTCTTTTTTTAACCCATTTTTACAGAGCAAGGAAAGGCCTTTTCATTCCCCTGAGCACAGGTAGCCAGAAGCCTCTTCCCTTATTGAGGCAGAGACTGAGAAGGAACGACCATTCCACACACTGGCACGCTTGGACTGTGCCAGACATGACTGCATGGGAAAGGCACTGCTGTCCCTCTCAACTCACTGCAGCTCCTTGAGGGGAAGACTTCTCATAAGCAGTTTGTTACCAAATCACATGCTTGGTCCGGCTGTGGTACCTGCAACCACCTTGACTCCGTTTTAAAAACACTCTGTAATAAAAGGAACACTTATTTCTTTTTGAAGCCTTGCTGCCACATGATGCCACAACTGCAGTGCTCACCAGCAATAAACAAGTTGAGTCTCAGAACACACAGGGTCCTGGTGGCCAAGAAAAGTGTCTCCCTGGACACAAGACAGGACAAGAAATAACTACAGCCTAATTAAATCTGATTTAGGAGCCTGCTCTTTAACAGACAGACTTCAGCTAGTGAAGTGAAACTACCCTCCCGGATTTATTTAATATTTACTGCAATTTTAATCTTCTAGTCTTTACAATGCCTGCTTCCATTTGTGACTGAAACCTAAGCTAATCAAAGCACTTGCTTCATGAAAATGCTTGGACTTCTTTCTTTTTAAAGCTCAAAGAGAATAACTGATGGAAAGTGACTGCAAGTAGGTCACATTCTTGCATAAAAGGGAATACAAGTAGCTATAAAAAGAAACCAAAAGCTGAGAGAATTGCGCCCATTGAGAACTAGTGGCTTTTGGAATTAATTGAATAAATAAAACTTGGTAACACATTAAGATTCAGAACACAGTGACATTAGATGCAAGTCAAGTCTATGGTTAACTGTTAAAACTCTAAAATCTTGACACAGTTGCATGCAAAATAATGAATATAAGTTAATTTGTGAACTATAGTCTCAGAAGATGCACTCCGAGTTGAAAAATAACAGCCACCTTTTCAGTCCAAGAAGTGTGCTAGATCATTACATTTCAGAAACAGTATTTCAACAGCATTTTGAACTTTAATTGGACCCAGTAGAAATCAGGAGAATCCTTTCTCCTAAAATCTTACAGGTACCTCAAATTCCCTTCCAATTCAAATACCCATCATGACAACTCTATGTTGATACTCATTTCCTCAACTACATGAGAGCCATGAATCATCCTGGACACCCTTAAAGATGTTTCTTTTAACTTTCCAGACAACACTGGCTAAGCCAAGGGACACAATATAAGCCTTGGATCAAGCAACACACACTCGGACATGCCAACCTCTCTTGGTAGCAAAATTTAACACCAAAACCAGCACCACTTCCAACTTTCAGTCTCACTGGCTTATATGTTGAACTATGCTATGCGTAGTTATCTTTGAAATATTGCTATAGTTAAATACCATCTTGATCTGACAGCATTAAGTAGTGACACCACAAATATTTTACAACATTCAGTCATTTTTACTAAATGTGATCACAGTATTTCCATTAGCATTTCTGCAGTCTACCCCTCCCTCTAGCAGAAAAAAAGAGCTCTCTAGGACCCACGCTTTTTTCTTCTGGACTTTATAGCTAAACAATCTGATCTGCAGAACATCTTAGTTATTTTCCTTCCTTTGACTACCTTGAGACTGTCTCAGATGAAGACAACAGAAGTTACACATCTAGTTTCAGTCTCAGTTACATTACAATCACCACTTACCACTTTTCTCCTACACATAAGGATTGCTTTAGCCCTTTCTGCTAGGGTAGTAACCAGAGGCATTTGCTTAACACAGTCACAAAATCCTTTATACAGTCGCTGTTTTCCAAGATGCTGTCCCATTCTGTAGTTATGGCCTGTATTCCTTTTTGTCCAAATTACAGCCCTGTATCTAGTCATTAACAACCCAGGATCTGACTAACCAGCCATCCCCCAGTTAGCAAGATCACCTCATCTGTTTGATTATAAAGACAAGAACACTTTCAAGCACTTGTGACCTAGCCTACAACAGAAGTTTCAGTGCAAAATTAAACATATTAATGAATCTATCCCTGCAAATTTATACTCTCGTTAACCCTATTCTCCATGTGAAATTCCAAGCCAGCTGTGACCATGTGCCAGCAAACAAGTTGCAAATGTATCACACATTTAGTGTAAGCAATATAATCCTTACCCAGCACAAGCTTGCAGACATGCCAACATAGTTGCCAAGGTTTCTGGAGGAAGCTGAGCACTTTTGGGCTGATCTTTTTCTGGAGCAAGGCCACCCAGGATAGATGGACATCTTCTCTTTAAGAAAGTCATACAGGCCTGGATGAAAGGCTCCTGAGGAAAAAAAATGTTATCTTAATCTCCCAAACTGCATCCAAGCCACTATTTCAAACTTGGCAATTGCACTGTGGAAAGAATTGCACTAAGCTATTATAGTTCAGTGAAAACATTGAACTATCAGACCATGGACACTTTCCACAACTTTAAAGCTACTTACAAAATTGTTAAAGTGACTTAAGTTAGTCACTGATAAAGTGCAGAAATAAAAAGGAAAATCCTGCTTTACCCCATGCTCCCGAATTTTATCTGTGAGCCATTTGTCAAGTTTGAGGTATTCCCGTCGAGAGGCAAGTGCAGCAAGGTCAATAACAAAGGCAAATGGAGTACCATTTAGCAGCATTGACAAGGCCTAAAGAAAAAAAAAGTCAGAAGACTACTAGTGAAGACACAAGGATACCCTTTCTTTCTGCTTTTCCTCTCTAATACCCATATACTTTTTAGTAAAGAAGTCTTGCTATCACATGCTGCTATGCTTTCTTTGTCAACAAAAAGTTTGGTACTATCAGCTTCACTTATAGCTCGCTCCTTAGACAAATAAGCAAGAGCTCTCATTTGAAATCATCACCCTACCTTCTCTGAAACGACCTTGTGCTGACAGGTTTTAAACTCCTCTATATGAAAATCCACCAGCAAGTGGCCAAGAGCTACCAAGTTGATATGGCAACAAAATTAAGCAAAAGAGCCTAGCATCTCCCTGCAAACAGACCTCAACCCCTTCAGAGCCACTTTGAATATATCTGCTCAAAGTGTTCATCTTTGAAAACAGTAACTGCTACAACAAAACTGACTCCAAGCAGCAGCTGGTGCTCTTGCACTTTGAGACACCCAATTATTTTACATCTAACTTTAGGAAGCAATAAAGACAAAAGTCATTCACAATTTCCAGTCTCTTTTGTGAATGTGTAAACAACTGAAAAGTAGTATTCTTAAGAAATCCCTGTTCCTTTAAGCTTAGCAGTGCCACCTTCACACAAGTATCTGAAGGATATTTTCTGCATTCCTACTTCAGTGGTATTCAACCTTAAAACAGTCAAACCCCTTCCTGGATTTACAGTACATTCACATAGCAAGCAGTTCTATTATACTGCTTCCCAAGTTACTCGTCAGCTAAGCCACGATAACCAACTGTACTGCAAACACCAAGTAAAATGTCTTGGGTTCACAACTGGACAGGCTAGACAGCATCTGTAGTCAAATACCACAACTCAGCTGAAGAGCACTTAGTCACATGAACCTAGGCCAGGGGTTTTTTTGGTGTTTCTTTTTTCTGTTTTGTTTTGTTTTTTTAAGATGAGGTACAGCAGCAACAACTGAATCCAGACATGCTTAAAGCAAAGTAATCCTTACTAAATTAGTCATATCTAAGTTTAAGCTTAGCCTTTGCTAAAAGATAAGCAAGTCTGCATAAGACATCAGACAGAAAATAATGGCTGTTTTGCAAAAAA
>VYZV01023271.1:113252-126090 GCA_013401275.1 Pandion haliaetus | reverse complement strand
TCAAGATGTCATGATAAGGAAATGAGAATTTCTAGGTAGTTCCTGTTGTCTTACATTCTTGTTTTTTAATGTGAGAAAAAGAACACTTCTGTAAGATCTTCCAAACGTATGTTTTGGTTAGAGACAGATAAAAATGTTCATTTCTTAATATCTTGACTTTTTGTAATGTGGTTTTTGAATACTAATATTTTTTGTTTGTTTTCTGGATCCTAAACCAGGTAGGAATATTGAATCAGAAAATGTACATAGGAGACCCCTTTTTTCCAACTGCAGTGTAGACAGTGAACTTTTGGGTGAGTTGTTCTCATACTCTTCTCTTTTCAGAAATAGCAATTCAAGATAGATTTAAGTAGCTTATCTCTTTGTTTCCATTGGTTTCTGTTTTCACTTACGTTAAGAAGAGTCTTTATCTTAAATAAAGACTGAAGGATGAAGGATATATTAATTTTTTCATTAAAAATTCAGTCCCAGTCTTAAAATGGGAAAACCTGTGGGTTGCTGAATGAGATTGTTACAGATCACTAAAAGTTAGTTGGAAAAAGCAACAGACGTGATGTTTTTAGATGCTGAGGTCATTTACTTCTTCAAGAAGCTACACTTACCCTCAACTCCTTAATGGGTCCGTAATGCCTAAGCATCAAATAAACATGACCAGAATATTTGCTGTGCCATTGGAAACATTTTCATTTTTCCAGTTTTATTTTTGGTCTTCTGCCCTTTCATTAGTTTGATTATAGATAAATGTTGATAACTTTCACAACCAGAAAGTGCAGTTTGGTCAGTTAAAAGTAAAATGAGAATCATGAAAACAAGTGCTGATGATACGCTTCTGTATAGTATACTTCAAAATCACAAAAATGAATCCTGGGAGTCAAATACCTGCTTCTTTTTGAGAAAGAAAATACACTTACTGTGAATTTTAAGTAATTAGACCACCTTGCGCTTTCTAGGTCTCAATCAGGTTATGGATGATAACGTACCTAGGGGTGACAGTAGGCAAAGGACAGCAGCATCTAAATGTTCAGCACGTCAGAAGAAGTTACTGACTGTTGACAGTGATGATGGAGAGCATGCTACTGACTCTGAGCCAGAGTGTGTACCCAGTAAGTTCTTCCCTATAAAAACCCTCTCATTAGATATACTTTGAATGTGATGCATTACATTTAATTTATATTTCAGTGAAATGCATACTGCTTCTGCTGTATCTTCCCTGCCCCCCTTACTGAAGCATAATCTTTTAATACTAGTGGCATCTCAGCTGCACTTTGACACTAAATCTAAACATACGAGCTTATTCATACACATTCCCCAAACTGGCAAAAATGATACTGTTTCTCTGCATTTGCTGCAGTCTGTCAGAACAGATTTCTTCTACCGTCTTTGTCCAGGAAAGTTTCGTCTCTTTTAAAGAGCCTCTGTTCATCTTTCCAGCTGTTGTCTGGGGTTTGCATCGAAACAGTGACTCTGGAGTAGCGTCAGGTGTTAGTGCTTTCAGTACTGGCTTTGTTTAAGCTTATCTTAAAAAGTGAGCAGCCTCCCTTCTTTCCTTCCTCCAATTCTCAACTTGGAAACCATGCTGCATCCGACTGGAGGTCAGTTTAGCCTTATACTCTGCTTCTGGTAGCAGCCCAGTATTGAATGCCTGCAGAGTATGAAAGACATCTCTCATTCCCCAATGGTTAATATGTCTGTATCCTTTCTTTTATTCCTTACTGCAAGGTTTATTGGAAAATATTTCTAGAATTGTCAGGGAAATAAAATATAAGGGGAATAATTCAGATATTCGTGTTGATAGAGAACTATTCTTAAGATTTGCTGGTGTCTGGCTTTTTTAACAATAAATCTGTAAAATCTTTCCTACAGCTGAAACTAGACATAGTGTTTTTCTACTTTAAATAGTCGTGACTAAGAATATGTAAAAATGGAAGCCCTGCCAAATAACTTTAACTTTTTCATCTTGCACACATGGAATATTGGTAATTCTGCTGTTAAAATCATTATTGTATGGAGTTTATACTAGGACGTTCCATTATTAAAGTACAGCGCAAGAATTCTGTAAATACAGAATGTTTTATGGAGGCTATTTCTTTCTCAGTTCAGCATATAAATATATGCAAATTTGGTTTCCTTAAGATATCCTGGTTTTTTTATGTCCAGAATGTGATTAGAAGGCCCCAGAGTAATAGGAAATTGTATTTCCTGTAAAGAGATGACATCCCTTTTCCTTGCTGTAGGTGAGGAATCAGAAGAAGATTCAGATTATAGTGAAGGTGATGATGAAGACTTTGCTATAGAAAAGAAGCAAGCCAAAGGAAATAAAAAGAAAACCAAACAAAAGATGACAGCTGAAAGAGAGAAGAAAACTCCCAAATCCAAGATTAATACTACAGGTAAGTTTGGACTATGAATTTGAAATAGGCTTGTTTATTATAAAAGTCCCTTTTATTTTCACTGAAGGAATAGATAAATTTGGCTGACAGACTGTGCAGGGTTATGGTGAAAATAACTATATGCACAGTAAAGGGGGGAGAGTAGAAAAAAATCTGAAAGAAAAAAACACTTCACAGTAAGCTAACACTCCTTGCAATAAAAGTAGACAAAAGTGAATAGATGGAGTTCACTTCTTTGTGTATAACTATATCTGGCTTTTAAGAAAAGGTTAAATAACAATGAGTGATCTGAGGATTTAAAAAAAAATTATAATCTCAGAGACTCCTCTTGTGGTTGCATTTAGGAGTTTTTAATTCAGGGATAGCTAAACAATGCTAGTTCTACTAACCACTTGGCAAAAAACATTACAGTATGCATGCCCTTCAGAGTTAATTGTTCACTGTGTTGCTAACACAATTTACTTTAAATAGCTTAAGAAAATTCTTATCTTGATGTTAGTCTTGTGTCTGACTTGGTAATGTGTTTTAATTTCACCCCTGAGTTTACAATGTGTAATTTAGTTTAAAATTAGTTTTAGTTATGACAAGGAGTGGTTTGCTTTGTGTAGCCGACAGAAGAATCTTCTCTCTCAAGAAATTGGATAGGTCTTCAAGAAGAAATTGTTACATTGCTTATTTTCAAACCAGGATTGAAATTCCAGAGTAGAACAGGACTGACTGTATAAATATATACTGTTAAAGATGTGACAATCTAGTAACAAACTAATTATTTCACTTAATGCAGAGAGCTTGTGCTGTACAATGATCTATCATCTTACACAGTGTGATGATTTCTCTGCTAAAGAGTATCTTTCTAAGGTCACTTATTTTCCAACTAAGTATCGCCTGTAGTTCTTCCTTCGCGGATAACGGAAGAAAAATCTGAGCCAACACAAAAGATGTCCAGTTCTTCAGAACCAGTTGGGAGGCCTCTACATACATCAAGTCCTGTAACAGAGAAGAAGCCTAAATGGATACCACCAGGTACCTGTAAGTTTATAACTATAAACAGATACATTAGTTGACTTAAGTTTTTAGCAAACTCTCCTAAAAGCAAACAAACAAACAGAATTTCAGGAAAATGACTGCTGCCTTATAGTGAAAGGTATTCTTTTCAACTTAGATTAAAAAAAAAAAAAAAGAAAAAAAAAGAAAGCAAAGCTATCTCTGTGCTTCTTTTCCTGTTACAGCTTTTTGCTTAATTCCTTTATGTGGAGAGGTTAATAAAATATTTTCCAGAGTGTGGATCAATTCTTAATCAAGACATTGTTTTGTGGCCATTTCTCTCTTATTAAGAGCTTTCTTTATCTCTGGTAGGTGCTGCCTTATTATCTATTCTAAACAAATAATACTAGAAAAACGTTGGAGTGTTTTAACTGCTCTAGTGAAGCAAGTGCTTAGAAGCTTTATTTTCTTAAGGTGTTTGAGCATGCTGCTGCTGACTCCTGCCTCTTTGATTTTCCTTCATATTTACTCTTCCTTTCTGTACACGTTCTTTCTGTTTGGCTCCTTTCTCTCAAGCCTTCTTTTCCCACTTGGAATTGTGTTCAGTTGTGTGATTTTCTGTGGAGCACCTGAAAAAGCACAGTACACTGGGAACAGTTTTTATGTGTTTGTCCAGTGTTGCTCCAGTGTGCTGCTGGTTAATTAAAACTGTGCACCTTACCTGCTGCATTGGCTCCCAAATAGATTGATTCCTGGTGAGTCTGCTGATTTTCATGTGCCTCTGTGGTATGTTGTTCAGACCTTTTTCGCATTATCTTCAGCATACTGTTTTTGTTCTGCAATGAAAACTATAAAAAGAAAACAGTATATGATTTTTTTTTTTCCCTTTAAACCTCTTACATCTTTTTGTTTTAAAATTATTTTCAGCTGCATCAGGAAGCAGTAATAACTCTGTGAAATATGTTTCTGTTAAGTCACCTACTCAGTGTCTTAGACTCGGCCTCTCCAGACTAGCAAGAGTCAAACCACTGCATCCCAGTGCTACCAGCAGTTAAGTGGTCAGTGACAAGGTGCCATGTGAAGGAAAAGACTTTGGGAAGCGTTTTGCTTGTAAATGGAGGGTGGGCAGCAAAAGCTTCATGGCGTCTTCCATTTTGGAGGACTGTTGTTTATGTACCTGTCAAATACTAGAATGAGTTTTTATTCTGCAAAATGCTAGGCTTCCTTAAGCGCTACTGAATAATAATATTATTTAATCAAGGTGACATCTGGGTCACCAGCTCTTTGATGTATGATAGAGGTGTGGGTTTGTGATAATTTTCATTCTCTGATATCTAAACTCTTGGCGTTAAAATAGTCTAGACAGCACTATGTCAGTTACAGAATGTGGTATCTCAGATGGATTCTTAATACAAGTGAAAGTCACAGTTTAAAAAACATCTCTTGGAAGAGTTAAGTTATCACTTTCCGCTCCCTTCTTGGAAAATTTGTCACCACTCTCTCAAAATCTGTTAATGTTTGCATATCTTATATGTGGATTTTAATGATTTTTTTATGTATTGTAGATAAAAATGGTTTTTAGAATGTTGTATTTAAAAAAAATATAAAATAAAATACTTTATATAATCAGTCATATTAATTGACTTCATTAATTTTGAAAATCACTTCTAAATTTTGGCTACAGTCCGGCAAATGTTTTTGCATGTGCACACTGTTACTGGAAGTCACCAGCATTAGTCAGGCTCAGACAGTGAGGATTTTGCTTTGAGCTCTTTGGTCTTTGTTGAAGACGATGGTACCATGCACAGTTAGTGGATTTTGTAAAGCGTTGAAGTGATAGTTACTGAGTAATGAGACTGAGCTTTCAAACTTACCGTCCACAATATAAATAATTTCCTATCTAAGCTTATTGACTATGTCAGATGACACAGCAGATGCATTTCTCCTGTATTACTCAAGGGATCTGGTCATGACTGAGTGAACTGCGTTAACAAAGGAATGTGTAGCCCTACTGAGGGTAATTGCGTAGACAAAAGCATGGTGCTGCCTAAAGTAAAACCATGGTATGGCAAATTACTTTTTAACTCTGTAGTACTGACATTATTAAAACAAGATACTAATAGATGCATATTTATTAGAAACGATACGCATGTCGCCTTATGGAAGGAATGAGAAGAAATCTGTGGATGAAAATCTTGTTTTTCAGAAACAAGGAAACGTGGGCATTGTGACATAATCTCACATCATCTGCATTTGGGATTCCTGGCATGGAATCCCATAGCCCGGAGTGAAGTGTGATCCAGTGAGCTGGGCTAAGCGAGTTGAGGAGGGGGAGGCATGTGCCTGCAGCCTCTGGTGCTTGCCTGACTTGATTGTGAGTTGTCTTAGCTTGCTAAAACAGCACATCAAAAAATGAGAAGTTTGCAGCAGGTTGCCATCAGATGAGCTTGAAACTGCTCCCAAACATGGGTGGAGCAGGAGTACCCACAGGATTGGAAAGGTAGGTGTCCAAGAATAATGCTTGTGACAACTAGTATGTAATGTGTATGTTACGTTATTCCTCTTCTCGATTCCCTTTCTTTATGCTTACTTACATAGCCCCTTTCTGAAGCGTACAGTGGATAAGCTGCTGCAGCAAAACGGGAGGCACAGAGAGCCTTGGGTTCACATAATTTTCAGTCCATCACCTGTCCTTGAGCCAATCCTTAACTCTATGTGGGTTTCCAGTTCATGAGGATTTTCCAGTATTCCTCTACTTTTTTTTGCTGAGTGAAAATTCCACATAGGCAATTAGGAAAAATGTCTTTGAAAGGGAAGTTTTAAATGTTCTCGATCGTACGTTTCAAAGCTACTCTGTACCTGACCTGCAGAAAACGGGTCTTGCTGGTAGGTGGAGATTATTTTTATAAAAGACAACTTTTGTGTCCTAGGTCATTAAAGGACATGGCCAAAAGCAGCCAAATTGATCTAGGGGCTGTAATTTTTACAGTTGGTTTTTTTTTTTTTTTCTGTTAGTAACAGAGGTTCTCTGTGTTATTCCAGCTGCCTTCAACCTTGGAAATTTTATTTTTTTTTTCTGAACATAACATTTACAGATCCCTCATTGCTCTAAATTTTAAACAATGCTACATAGAATTGTCTGTGCATCATTTCTCCACTGGTTGAACAATGGTATGACATGAAATGTGTTTTGATTTCAATTGCTAAAGCAATCAGAAAGTGTGTCAGTTTGCGTGTCAGAGTTTACAGTTTTCACATACTTGCTGTTTTAGAACTGCACCTGTATTAGTAAGAACAAGATTGTTAAAGAAGAGATCGCTATTTGTAGGTGTAAACTTAGCTGCCAGCTCATCAAAGTCATGACAGTGAGTAGGTGCCCTGTCCGATCTAGAGATCACCTCATGCTTCAGAAGAGCAGAGGGTTTTTCCGGCACAGATTGCCACTCTGGATATGCAGTATTTCTTGTGATGGAGTCAACTGTGAGGCAGTTGAAAGCTGCCTTTGTGCAGCTGTGTGAGTGGTTTGTCTGCTATGCCCATGGGGACACAGGGTGGCTATACGGAGCAGGGCTGCATCACAAAAATGCTCTGCAGAATTCCACCAGCCTGAAGACATCATGCTCCAAGACTGATACATGGGATTGGTCTGAGACAAGCTTAAAAAAACCTGTGAAAAGTGGCTAAAATTCAGGGACACAGCAGTGTGAAATTGCTTCAAATATTCATAGAGCAGATGTGTGTACCTCCAGGCATTTGGTGTCATCAGAGCATCTCTCACTTCCTACCCTCTTTGAGAGTACTGATAATGCCATGAAAAGAGAAGAGATCGCCGGACAAACAAGACCAGCAGAAACCTACAAAGCAAAAGTTAAAATGAAGTACTGCAGATTGGTGGGGTCGATCTGTGTGTCTGGGGACACCTATGGCAACTCTTGGCTCTCTGCCCCTCAAGAGAATGGCGATTGGGAGTTTCATGGAAAACGTGTCTCTGCACTAAGATCCATGAATGACAGTTAATGCTAATGCTAACATGTTGTCATGTTGTTTGAATCTCTCTATGCAGTATAATTCTTCCCCTTCCTCAAAATGTAGTTAACCCAACTCATGGATATTGTCTTAATACAGTTTTATCAGCCTTGAGTTTTTTCTTTGTGTTTCTCTGTCTTGTCCTCTTGTTTCAGGTAACACGTCTGGGAATCAACATCTAAGAATATCAAAATTTTGCAGCTGAGAAACGAATGCAACTTAATTGACTAGCAATTCTTACTGAGCAATCACTTCCGTTCTTTAGCATTATCTTATAGAATACGGTATGTGCAGGGGATGATATGTGTCAAATCTCTATGAAATATGAAAAATCACTAGCTGCCACTAAATACTTAGTCAAATACATGTGGCTGCTACCGTCGTCCTTAATCCATGCCTTTGCAAAGGGTTCCATTAATGGCTTCACTGTTTTGCTTGCAGATTCGTTGTTTATTTGCTGTTGATATATTATCAATCATGTTACCATCGTAAGACAAAACCCACTATTTCAACTTCCGTTATTTCTGAAAAAAAAACTGAATTTACTTTTGATTCAGAAGCTCTCAGCTTGTGAATAATTCATCATACAGTTCAAAAGGTCTGGAACCCATCCCTCATTTCCCCGGTCTGTGTTGGTTATTCTCAGATATTCTGTTAATGTGAAATTCTGTATCTTTTGAGTAGTTAAATAATACAGGTGCAACTTAATGCTTACTCAGAGCCATGGGATTTAATAAGGGAAACAAACCTTTTCCCATTATTTTTGTAATAGGAAAAAAAAATGCCCAAATGCCATTTCCCGAGATCAATTGCATCAGGAATTCCATGAACTTCTCTTTAATTTTTGACAGAGGGGTTGGGTGTAATTTACAAGATTCACTATCTCTAAGCAGATAAATGCAATCGGTCTTTCATGTTTGATCACTTTTGTTGTCTCAACTTTCTTTTACCCAACAGACCGGTAATATATCAGTGCAAACCACAAAGATGAAAAACCAGTGTTAACCACTTCCTGTTATCCTCTGTTCAGAAACCTGCTCTTTGCATTTTAAAATGCTTTGTCCTACTACTTCAATGAATTATTGGTCTGTCTCCACTCATGTGTGGCATCGTTCTCTTGAGAGAAAGCCAAAAAGCTGTGAAAAAAACAGATCTTATTTGAATTAAGGCTGTTTCTGCTGTGCTGAATCTTTCAGTCCTCACACACCTCACACACGACGCTTATGTACATTTTAAACAAAGACTTCGAGCGTGCGTTGTTCCCATACATTTGGGATATTGAAAATCTGAAATTTCAGTTTCTTATCTTGTGGGGTTTTTGCCACCGTTTATTTTTAATTGCTTTTCAATATAACTAATCTCTAAAAAGTTAATTTTCCCTAGCCTTGCTTGAATAAGAGCACAAAAGGACTGTGTGTAAAAGACAGGATCTACATGTTTCTTAGTGTATTTAAGCTGCGTTGTATTTAATGCTCAGGCATCTCAATTCCTCTCACCGAATTCTTTTTCATAATTCCAGTCCTTGGGACCAAGGCAATCATATTTATGATGTCATTAAAAATTATGAGACTGATGAACAAAGAAATCATCTGACATAAGAGACAATAGAACTGATCAAACGTGAAAGACAGATGATATTTATCTGTTTGGGGACATACCATCTTGTAAAGTAGAGCCAAAGATGACAGATTATCTTTCTGTTTCCCTTGTTGAACAGATGAGAGATCTTGGGTATTTCACTTTTTTTTTTACTTCCAGTAAATCTGTGTAAATTTTGCTTTCATTCTGTTAATTTTGCAGGATTCATTAAACTGAAGGATTTCTAAAGAGTTATAATCAGGTAGTTCTTTTAGAAATACCTTGTGAACCCCATCTTAGCAGAAATGTTAGAAGATAGGTGCACATTTCTTGGAATGCAAACAGAAGCTTGTAACTATGTAGGAAATCGACATTAGAGGGCAGTACATTAAGTTATTATTCCAGTAGAGTACGGCTATATGGTTCTCCAGCCGTAGAGCTATATGGTTAACATTTGTATTTGCGAAGTGTACACATATCAAAGAGTTGGATGATATATGTGAGCATCAGAGGATGTAAATAGCAAAAATGCACTACAGTGACATTAGGAAAAAGAAATAAAAACAGACAGTGAGACTGTTAGGTGGTAGTTGCCAGTGTAGTTAGCTGTTCCTCAGGTCTGCTGTAGATTTGTTGAATGTATGTAGTATTTTGGCGGAAAGCAAAATAAGAATGAAGGCTCAGATACCTATACTGTACTTGCATCAGGAGTGACTGGCACTTCTCAGTTATCAACAGCCTAGCATTTGATTATCCAGTGACAGGGAGTCTTAGAAAAGTAAGATTCGACTCTAATTCCTATAGAAAACAAATACATTCTGATTTGAGGATGAACTTACAAATCTTTTCCATATTTGATGTCTATGATTCCTTGAACACAAGTGTTTTATAAAAAATGCAATTAGCACTTAAGAAATAAAATATTACATTATATTACAGTACTAGTGCCCTAATGTATCTTGCAGCTTTAAATACCCAGTATGGTTTGCTGAAAAGGAAAGAAAATACCCAGAAGGTGTTCTAACTCTTTTCCAACTATTTCTTTTGAATCCAAAATACCTAGAATAGAAAAACAAATAGAAATTTAATAAGCATTAACCATCTTACCTTTCGTCAAAGTATATCAACAACACAGCTTTACTCTAATACGTTTTCATAGATGAAGTGAGTAATAATGTTAGTAGGTATTTCCTGCACTATTTCATTCAGTTGTAAGCTTTAACATACAGTTCTTTTCCAGATGTTTGCTCTCATTTTTCTCAAGTATGGTAAGTCAACCCCTACCTGGGTAAAAAATCATATTGATGTAATTTGTGAGTATGATCCAGCTGATTCAGTTTCTCTGTCACTATTTCATAGGAACAAAGTTACCTACAAGTCAGAAAATGTAAGAATAGGCAGATCTGTCATCTTCCCCAGCGTAGCTAAGTCAGGAAAAGGGATGCATTCAGCACGATCAAAGGTAAGCAGAACTGCATAGACCTCAGAAGTTGAAGGCATAGATTTAACTTACCAGTAATTCAGAATGCCATAGTACTTCCCTGTTGACCACATCCAGATGGTATATAGTCGTTCAAATCCCCTTTCATTCTCTGTGCTCCTCTCACAAAGGCAGGCTGCAGTTATGAACTTGTACTTGAAGCAGTGCAGGGAAATCAGTCTTCTTGTGCCTTAAGACAAACTGCTCTCTAAGGAGTTGGAGAGGAACAAGTCAGAGAGGAATAAGACTGTGTCTTACCTTGCCTTCCTCCTTTCCCCTTATGCATTTGATTGCTGTCCCAGGAAGGTGCTTCTCTCCTGATTTTGCCTGTTCAGAATGTTCAGGATGTTCAGAAGAACCTAGCAGGTGCCTCTCACCCCCGTTCACAGCCTGGCCCCCTGTGTTCTTCAGTGCATTGCACCTCCCAGCTTCCTCTGTGACACAGCGAACATACTCTTGACCACCTTCTACCATTGTTGCCCAAAGATTGTCCAAAGTTTTCAAAGATGTGTTATGTCTCCTTGACGGCTGAAGAAGACCCGGAAGTCTATTGACTGGGGGAACTGCTAACTGTAGGTTCCCTGTGTGAAAACAAAAACTGATAGTAATAATGCAAGATTCTCAAATAATCCTCTCTTCCAAATTTGAAATTTGTTTGTAACTCAGGGCTGCACAAATAATAGAAAAATCAATTTGTTGCTTTACACAATCATTTATCTATTTTAACCTATGGTAGTAAGAGAGCCATGTTGGGCCACTTATGTCACACATCTTGGTTTATTATAAAGGGGATTGGAAGGATTGTGTTTTGCTGGAGGACCATGAGTGCAGTGATGATCCATATGCAACATGAGGAAAGTAGTCTTTTTTTTTTTCTTCTAAACATCAATGAAAGTGAGGGAATCGGTCACTTGAGAGACTCATGGAGGTAGTAATAGAATAAGAATGAGAAAAAAATTCAAAATCATATATTTTTTGTATTAAATGTTTGTTCCAATCAAATTTGTCATGAGGGACAGCTTCCATATATGAAGAGTTTCACAGGTATCTAAAAGACTCGGACTGCAGAATAGCTGCCTGGCTCTTACATGAACTCAGGTAATCACAGTACTCCTGATGTTGTCAATTCAGTCTCAATAATAAGTTGTGAAATGTGGAATTCATAGCTGATTTCATGACATTATTTCTTTCGGGTGCTACTTGTGATTTTCACTTTGGCTGGATTAGTCAAGTCCTGATTAATTATTAAAATTCTGATGATGTTAATTCTCATAAATAAAAATAATCTCTGCTTGAGTATTGACAATGATTCTCTTAATTATCATCAACATTTTGGCATAGACTTTAATCTGTTATTTTGGTGCTACTGGGGATAATCAGTGATCCAAAGAACTGACCGCTGGAAATATTAATGCTTGTGTGGACCTTCCTATTGAATAGCTATGCTTTATGGAATATGAAAGGAACAAAACATAAGAAACTGGAAGCTAAAGAAGTTCCTGCTATATGTAATGTGCTATATGTACAGTCATTTCAAAATTAGGTAAGAGTGAAGGTTGGTAACACTGCCTCAGCTAATGTTTCACAGCTCTGTAGAGGAGGGACACACACTTTTACTTTCTTTCAAACATAATCACAAGAGCGATAGCACTTCAATATTTAATAAAAGTTCATTTAAAAATAATAAAATGGTCAAAGTTTTTAGGTTGGCACAGAATTCATGGCTAAGAATTATTCACAAGCTATAAGACAGCATCTCTTTTTCTCTTTTCCTCCTGAGATCTATCTTTCTCACCGGGTATGGCTGCCTTCGAGACCATGAGCTCTTACAAACTGAGAATACTAATTGTTGTACTTTTAAAAATCCCAGCAAAAGAGGCCACAGCTTTCTGAGATATTCCTGTGCTCCCAGTTTAAATGCCAGACAGTAATGGCAGTGTCAAAGCACAACAGAGATGCTACCAACAGGATAGTTCCATTGGCAGGGTTAGGCAGCATGAACTGACAACCACTGCTGAAGGAGGCACTCAAATACCTCCCTGACCCCGATCACTTGTCCTTACCCACAGGGAACGTTTCTGCCACTGTATGATGAATTGGAAGAGGACTGATGCAGGTTAAAACTAAGCTGAGTTTGCTTTGCTGGTTTAATTTTAACCTGAGTTATTTTTTGATCCAATTTATTCTAAGACTTCAGAAACATNGAAACTACGGTGCTCTTCTCCGTCCTGTTGTACTCTTAGTCTGCAGGAACAGACATCTTGGACATCTTGTTGTTCTTAATTGTTCTCGGTCTGGACCTATCCAGAGTGCTGTTACTAATTCTAAATCTTGGTTTTGTGTATGAAAAATAACAGTTTTTGAAACGGGTGTTAATTAA
>VYZV01023271.1:74899-113216 GCA_013401275.1 Pandion haliaetus | reverse complement strand
GGGGGGGAGGGGGCAGACAATAGCAATGTTAGATACATGCATTTTCTTCTGTATTTGGCATTTTATCTGTGATAACATGTCCCAGTAGGAAAAGATGTGGTATGTGAGGGATAGCTGCCAATTACCCACATTTTACCCTCTTCAGAATATGACATTGAATTTCAACTAACTCAGTTCAGGAAATTAATTCTTAACAACAGCAACATCATTTAGGCCGCCAGGTGCAGAACTTTGAAGTTTACTTCAAAGCCAACTGAAATTGTGATCAGCCTTGATTTCAGGAGGCTTTTGGTCAGGTCTTTTGAGGATAATACCCAGTAATAACTAAGATTGTAATTTTTTTCTTTTTTTTTTTTTAATTATTTTCTGGTGACCTTGGAAAAGCCCAGCAGAATTCATTGAATGGGGCAATTCTAAATTGACCTATGGTGGATACCCTAGGAAGAACTTAAAGTAAGGCATCATTGTGTGCCCACTGCTTAGCATATAGAGACTTAATTTTACCTGTGATCTTTTGCATTTGGTTGCTTTTTTTTTTATAACAAGGTGGATAATTTCTCCTGGTATGGGAGGGGTATCTCTTTTTAAGAGGGAGCCAAGGTAATGAGAGAGTTGCTTTAGGGTGGCTGAGACACATTTTCTTCAATGTAGAAGAGTTTGGCTAAGCATTAAATATGTCTTTGTCAGGTTATGGCAAGAGGGCACAAGGGCTTTTGGCACTGAAAACTGCTTTAGTCTCAAATGTAGCAAGACAATAGAATTATACCAATTTAAGGTGCGGAGTTTCTTGCTTCTTGCACTGGTGTCCAAATAGTATTGTTATAGTGCCCTTAAGGACTATTAGTTGAAGACTCACAGGAATTTTTATTTCCCCATTTTCCATTTATAGTAACAATTTATATTTACTTATGTTTGGTCATAAGATTCCAAAGTTAAAAGAGAACAATTTTAGTAATCATCTTTCCTTTCCCAGACCTCTATTTCGATCCCATAAGCTGGAGAGCTCCAATGGAAATGCTTATATTCTGAAATCTTTTAAGCTGTTTTTGAAATGTAGTCAAATATTAGAACCTCATCCATAGAAATTCTACTGAGATTGATCACATTCACTGCCTCCAGTGTACGGTTTGCTTGATTATGGGTTACTCTGGCTTTAACAAATCTTTGAATAGTGCTTGTTAAAGGTTATAACTTTTTCAGGAAATTGAAGATAAGATGGAAATCATAGTGATAGGTTTATATAATCTGTAACCACTATAGTTTTAAAATTCTACTTGTCCTTGACCACGACAGCATTCATTGAATTTAGGCATATCTTACATGAAAGGCATTGATTTTTCTGCAGGACACGATGTATGCTAAAGTTCTGTGGCCATGTATATGAAGACCTAGCAGGTTCGTCATAATAATCTTAATAATATCTAGTAGTTCTGTAGCAGTTTTAGGTAGAACTCAATTCCCAACAAGAGAATAAGTATGTTCTCTTTGGCTGTGTGTACATGGCTGTGCAGGGGAAGCCACTGCCAGCTTTGGAGAAGCAGGCCAGCTGGTATGCTTGAGAGAAAGATCCCTAAGTGAACACTTCTGAGCTCATTTTCCTGCTGTGCGGATGGGTCCTGGTGCTCTTGTGCTTTCCTGGCTGCCCCCACCCATTCCACCTGCCCTTTTGACAGATCCCTGCAGCTGGTGTTGGGCAGACACAATGGCCCAAAGCCTTTTCTAGGAAGCTTGAAGTGTGTCCACAAAGCAAAGGCAGATGAGATATATTTACTAAGAGCTGACTGAATTTAGGCTACCTGCAAAGGAACAGTAAATGTGGAGAGCTGCCACAGTTCCTGGGAACATTTAAATCAGCAAGACATAAATATAACACTGAATAGTTTTGAAACCGTCATTTGAAGAAAATTCATGGTCTGTATGGGATATATTTTCCACCTCTAATTATGCAGTTGTATATAGAAAGTCTGATTCTTCTCATTTATCACCTTTGTGCACTGTATATTCATTAGCCCCAGTGAGGTTGTAATAAAAAATAAGTGATAATAGAGTGTATGTTCTCTGCTGAATTGTGTACACTTTGGAAAGTGAGTGAGCTTGTCTCTGCTGAGATCAGTTCCTGCTTCCCCTTTTTCCATTTGCTTTGATTCATCTTTCTTGCCAAAGAAATTTGGAGGCAGATTTTTCCAGCTGCTCCTGAAAGAGTGGGGTAGTATGTTTTTAAAGTGACGTGAAGCATTCTGTCCTCCACACATCACAGCTAGCCTGTTTCTAAGCAGGAACTGTGCCTAACTCTGAAATTTTGATCTCTATCATTCCTGAGACATGTTACCCAGCACATACTGCAGTAGTTCCTCTGTATACTCTTCATGCTTTCTGTGCATCTCCCTGTAAGGATAAAAGGATTTATGAGCAAACTTTGGTTTTGTTAACATGTGATATGATTTATTACTGGTCTGATGATTGTGGCATTTTACACCCTGTAGTTAAACATGCAGGGGCTGACTTTGACACAGGGTAAGAAAATGACTGTTATTGTCCAAAGTCTGAGACAAGACTATGGTAAGACCCGTAAAAAGACAGGTCAACACAACCTTTGTGTGTACGGTGAGCAGTGATACTGCAGTATTACAGTCACAGAACAAGTCAGGTTGGAAGGCACCACTTGAGATCATCTACTTCAACCCCAATTATTCTTTGTACTATAGTATGTAATGGTTAAGGAAATAGTTCTCATTTGAAAACTCCCTAATATTCTGTGTATTTATAATGCATGTGAAGAGAGTATTATTAAAGTATTTCCCCCAAATAATAGGAAGGCTCCTTTATTAAATACATGTTTCTTGTCCTGGTTTCAGCTGGGATAGAGTTAATTGTCTTCCTAGCAGCTGGTACAGTGTTATGTTTTTGAGCTAGGTATGAGAAGAATGTTGATAACGCACCAATGTTTTCAGTTGTTGCTAAGTCATGTTCAGTCTAAAGTCAAGGTTTTTCAGCCTTTGATGCCCAGCCAGCAAGAAAGCTGCAGGGGCACAAGAAGCTGGGAGGGAACAGAGTCAGGGCAGCTGACCCAAAGTGGCCAACGGAGTATTCCATACCATGTGACGTTTTAGGAACTGGGGGGGGCATCGCCGCTCGGGGACTTCTGGGTGCATCGGTCAGCTGGTGGTGAGCAATTGCATTGTGGATCGCTTGTGTAATCCAATCTTTTTATTATTACTGTTGTCATTTCATTAGTGTTATTATTATCATGATTATTTTCTTCTTTTCTGTTCTATTAAACCGTTCTTATCTCAACCCACGAGTTTTACTTCTTTTCCCGATTTTCTCCCCCATCCCACTGGGTGTGGGGGGGAAGTCAGTGAGCGGCTGCGTGGTGCTTAGTTGCTGGCTGGGGTTAAACCACGACATTCTCCTGGAATCCCACTGGGGCATGATTTGTAACACATTTCTCCTCTCCAAAGAGAAATTGAGGCAAAACATATACTTAAAATCTTTTATTTAAATTAACAGTAGCAATACACATCCCAGGCATGGACTTTTTGGCATATCTATCTTTAATACAGGGAGATTAATGTATTAAAATTCAGCATGTGTACTGAGATTGTGTCAGTACCTGGATCTAGGAAAAACTGTAAGAACTCACCTTTGAAGTTCATAGAAGCGCTTGCATACTTCAAATTAACTGTGTGCTGAATTATCTTACTGAATCAGTGCCTCAGACTGCTAATTAACTCACGTCTCCCCCCCAGAGGTGTTGCCTTAGCCATGGGTTATTCCAGTCATAGTCAATGGCTCGGTTTAATAACAGCATGTGAAATGCAGACTGCAGTCTGAATCCCAGGGGTTTCCCGTGTTGTCCAGGCACCGAGAAATATCTCCCTAGGCCAGTGGTTGCCAGTCAGTGACGCACATCAACATCAGAAAGGAATCAAGGAGGTCTGCTAGGCTTGCTCACTTGGCCCCTCAGCCGAATGCAGCACTGCCAGGAGCTGTTAACACTCTGAAGAGACTGCAGGGGGGATGGCAGTGCTGCTAGTATGGGAGGCAGTTTGGACCCGTCTCATGTCTGGTGCCCCTTCTTTCTGATGCTACAGCACCTCTGTACCTCTGGCTGCAGCCGTAACACCATGCCTCTACAGAGGCTCAGTGCTGCTGCAGGTCTGGGGAGGGAGGTGGGCATGGACTCCTCAATGAGGCAAGCACTGGATGAGAGCAGGAGGGGGTGGACAGCAGTGAACCCCTGCACTCAGCATGCACCTGCATATCTGATATGCCTAAGTGCCTACAGCATTTCTGAAAAGTGGCTTTTGGCCACTAGAACCTGTGCAGCTAAATGTAGGTATCTTGCAGTAGCTAAAAGTAGATACCAGAAGCAGACAGTGCAGCCTCCCTAAATAAGGTCCCTGCATACATTCACATACAGCCCTTGCAGGAAGACAGAACCGTTCAAAACACCCAGAAGTCACCCAGAGCTAGTCAAAAGCAAAATGTAGGCAGAGGGACGTGCCTGGAAGTTGCATCCTGCCTTTACATACTTCCACCTAATCATTAGATTTGTTTTTATTCCTAATCAAAAATATATGGATAGGGCTGTCTTTATTTCACACAAACCCATAACAGCCATGTAATTGCAATTGTGATGACTAAGCATGTAGGTGAAGTAAGGTTTGGAGAGAGATGTACTTTCTTTCATCAGCCTGATTCAGAATGTTGGAAAGTCACAGACTTACTTCTTTTTTTTTGGTTGTTGTTATTGTTTGGGGTTTTTTTCCTTTTTAATCTGGTTTCTGTTTTCTGATAATAATTAGACAGTTCATCTGCAGAGCCAAAGTTTGTTCCTGTACTTATCCACTCATTCAGATTATGTTTGCCATATACTTTTTCCATTAAATAGTTCACTGGCAGCCATGATACAGTTGCCCAGAAAAACTGTGGCCATCTATTTTGTTGATTGGGACTTGGTTTCTCTCAGTTTAGGAGTCATAGAAGATAACACGTTTTCAGGTGATTGCATATACAGCTGCCCTTTTTTTTTAAAATTTTTTTTAATTCAGTTATCTGCTTTACTTATGTTTTGCATTCAGAATTGAACTGTCCAGTTTTGAAAGTGTTTTCTCTTTTTCTTAAATTGTCCCTTCTTCCAACAGTCTTCCCAGGTTACCTACTATCAATCTCTGCCATTCAGCTGCAGACTCTTGTGATTGCCTCTCCGTGTGTAACACTTCGTTGTTCTGCAGTGATCTGATCTTCTTTCTCCTCTTCTACCTTCCCGTTGGCTATGACCACTGATGTCAGCTTTACATGAGACCACATTTTGTGCGTCAGTCCTTACCTAGCAGTGTTAAATAACATTAACAGCACAAAATTGTCCTGACACCTGACTGATAACTCCAGTCAAATAATCTAGAAAAACATTAACCAAAAAAGATTCATTAAATAAAAATTCCTCAAGGAACCACAAACCTGGGCAGCAAACAAATGTAATTAATTACATGCATCTATATTGATTAGTATGCATTAATTTGCTTTGTAATTATTGTATATAAGGTTGTTGTGTTTAGCAATGAGTCTTGCTCCATACAGGTAGCTGCAAGAATCAGATGTGTAGTGAAGCTGTGTGCAAGCGTGGAGGAGGGTCTTGAACTGTCACATGTACGGTTTTAATAAACCAATGATTTTATTTCACTTTGAGCACTCTGTATGAAGAAATGAAGTGATTCTGTCTGACGACAGTAGAAGAGATGTGGCCTGTGATTAGCAGCAGGTCTTTAGAAAGTTCTAGGGAAATACAGCAGTAAACGATTTGTAAGACTGACAAGAAAATTTTAGAGTAATGTAAATGTGAAAAGTATGGGAAGACACGTAATGTCAGTGGCATTGTTGCTTGAAGAGGCCTGAGGTCTATTTAGCAGAGAGGCAGGAGATATCTGTGGTAAGGTGGGCAAACACTTAACCACTGAAGTAGAAGCTGTAAGGGCAGAGAGCACTGTGAGTTTTAACTTGCAGGAAGGTGGTTCAGCTTTCAAGGGTCTGGGATGTGCCTGGTTGGGAGATCTGCACTGGGAAACTGGGAATCATAGAGTCACAGAATCATTTAGGTTAGAAAAGACCCTTAAGATCATCGAGTCCAACCATAAACCTAACACTGCCAAGTCCACCACTAAATGATGTCCTTAAGCGCCACATCTACATGTCTTTTAAATACCTCAAGGGATGGTATTTAAACCTCTTAATATCTACAATAATATGTTATTTTCCAAATGTCAATAATATTTGCTCTAGCCGTATACTGATGTCAAGTCACTGCCATGCACTGGCACTTGTTGAGCTCTAAAAGGAGCTGGTGCAGATTAATTTAGCTGTCTTTTCTCTCAAATCAACTTAACTTTTTCGAGTATCTGAGAAAAGAGTCTATTTGCCCCCTCCCGACACCTCCAAATTAATTTGGCATGTATCGTAACCTACACTAAAATGTTCAGAGTTATTTGTGACCTTTTGATTGTCAGGTTCATAAGCATTGTGTTTGTGAAAAGTAGGGGAATCATGACAGGTTTCTCAATGCTTGAATGAAAGCTCACTTTTCTCGTGTTGGCTTGCTCAGTTCATAGCGACTGTGGTTCAGGATCTGAGGAATGATCCATCTTCCACTAGGCTTCACAAAAAACTTATTTGACTTCATACAGTTTCTCCATTTTTCGTCACTTTCCTTGTCTCCTTTCAAGCTCTAAATTTGATTCCCAGAAACAGAGGAACACTTCCCTGATGTGAAGTGGAGCAGGATATGAAGGCAAAGGCAGAAATTGTTCATTATAGACTTTATAGTGCAAGCCCTCCCATTTATTAATTTATTGCTGTATCTCCTGCCATGTGGAACAAACTCTTTGTTGAATCTCTAAAATCTTTCTCAAGGTTTGAGATTCTATTTGTTTTGTAAGAAAAGTTGTGGTCTTTAGATTTTATTGTTTGTTTCTTTGTTTTTTTTTTAATTAAAACAGTTTTGGGGTTTGACTTCTTGGCATTTCTGTTTTGTCATCCAATTGTCTTTTTTCTCATCCTTCTCTTTCTTTCCCTCCCATTTTTTTTTTTTTCAGATTTCCAAAGGAAATAAAAAGTGAATAATGAAAGAATATAATTTCAATATCTCTGTGGTCCTGAATCTTTTTTTGCATGAAAACATTTTGAAATAAGGATCAAATAATATTGGTGCTTGTAAAATGATTTTTTAACATTAAAAATATAAGAAATTGAACTCATATTAATTTCAGTCTTTTCAAAAAAGCCTATCTGGAGATTTCTTTTCTCTTTTTTATTCCAAACCCACTGTGGCTTTATTGTCATAAGGCTTGTGTTACTCTTCTGCTTTTTAAAATCTTTCACTTTGACAAAGATTGTGTCTGCATTTTTCTGTTCTTTATGAAACGTGAATTGCTTTATCGTTATCAGAAGAAAAGTAAAGAAAATAATGAATTAAGACTAAGTGTTAGCTATTCCTCCATGGAGCCTGTCAGGAGTACAAAAATAGATCATGGCATGCTGAATAAAAGATCACTGAAGTCTGTTCCCTTAATATTCCAAGCTAAGGCTGCTCTTTCTGCAAGCATTTGTTTTGCTGATGGAATATCTAGGAGGCTGTCAGGGCGCATAGAGGTTTAAAATTTAAGCAGAGACAGGACTACCTAGGAACAGGCATTCCAAGATTGCAAGTAATTTTGAGGGCTAAGAGGAAGCTGAGTGAAATGCTTGGGGGCACACTTTGGATTCTCACTAAAACTCTGAATTACCTTTGAATTACCTTCATTAGACAGTTTATGCTTGTAGCAGGAGAGCTAAAGCTATGTCTNNAAAGGAAAGCAAATGATGCACCTTGTGGTGCCTCGAGGGAGGGTTTTGCAATCATGCTGAGCCTAATTGACAAACATGTTGTGCTTGTGCTAAGTCCTCAAAGATTTCCTAGCACGTCAGCAAATATGCTACTATTCGCAGTTCGGTTTGATGTTACTTGGTTTGTGTCAGTGCTGGGGAAATGTGGTAAAACAACACGTGATTGGATTCCAGCCAGCTCACCCATCAAAATCATCAATCAACCCATGCTGTTATTCCTAGAGGGGCACCTGTGTGGCCGGGTTGGATTAGATGAACAGTAGTGTCAGGTTTAAATTACAAGGAGAACAATTTAATGGAGGCAGATTTAAAACATGGAGCTTTGTCATTATGGGGAAAGAAAGAAGCAGTGAGAGCTGCTGTGATTTCAGCTTCTTCAATAACTCTTGTTTACGAATGAGAAGAAATAGAAGAATCCAGCCTAAGGTAATAGTGGTTGGTATTTGCTTTTATTGTTTGATGTACAGATGTCTGTATTAGGTTCTGACATACCTGCTGTGAGGAATGGAAAATAGCTGTGAGAAAACAGAAAGAAGACAGTTTCATCAGTTGTACCATCTACCATCAATTCCATATGATATTTTTATTGGATTAATCATTATTTAAATGTGTTTGGAGAAGTGGAATTAAGACTACAATTTTTAATGAAAACATTAACATTATTAATGCTACAAAGTTAAGAACTGTTAACATTTTTAAGTTACAGGAGTATCTTATAGGTTTCTGCATAAATGGTGAGCAAATAATTAATTTGTAGAATCCCAGAGTACCTAGGGTTCTGCAAAAGGTTTCAGATTGACCTTTAGGTTTATGTGAGAGGCTTTGTGGTTTATTAAAAATATATGTATCTTGTAGACAGCTGGCCTATTTTTTATTTTAGAGGGAAAAAAGATGCTCTATAGAAATCCCAGTGAGTTGTATTAATCTGAAATCAAAAGTTCTGCCTTTTTAAAAATGCATGTTTCCAAGTTTAACCCTAACATTTGATAATTTTGTTTAAACTGACCTTCTACAGGAAAATCAATTTGAGGGGTCATTCCTTAATGAGCTGCTAATTTTATACTAGTATAACCCCTCTGAAGTAATAAAGTTGTGAAATGATGCCCCGGTTTTCCTTCCCAGATGGCACTATTTAGGAAGTCTATCTGAACGCACAGGTGAATGTCTGATGTCAGTAGTATTTGTGAAGGTATTTAGTAAGTGTAGTTACAAACTCTACAAGGACTGGGAGGCCTTGGTTCTTCTGGACTAGCCTCTCCAGCTTCCACTTCCAGTCATCACAGGGGTGACCCAGGCGTTTCCTAAGTTTGACCTGCAGATTGGTAGAAACAGCTGAAGCTCTTTCTTGAAAGGAAGATCTTGCAAGGCTTTCGGAGCTTGATAGGAAAGCTAAAAATTCTCCTCCATCATGATAATGACCTTATTTACCTATCAACTTTTTTTGCCCATGACTTTTCAACATATCTAGAGCTATGTTTCATCTGTGCACCCACTCGATTTAAATCAGCTTATCTGGTCCATGTCCAATTCCTCCTTCTCATGTGATTCCTCTTCAGTTTGTGAGTCCAGGAATAACTATATTGTCTGTTCTTGGAATAATCTTAAGAACAGATTGATGCTTTAGAAAAACCTGTTTGAGCACTGATTTCTAGGCTGTCCTTTGTTTGCCCAGTCTGTTTCCTAGAAATGATGATGTTGCTAAGGTCGTGGTGGCTTTGTACAGTCAAACAGCTCTTTGGAAAATCCCCATGTACCAAAATTCTATTTGAATTTAGTCATGGGCCCTTGCTCAGACATTAGGAATTAGCTCCCAAGGTTATGGTAAGTACGTCCTTAGCTACACAATGCCTTGATTTCCTCCTATGTAAAATCACATTCATGATCCTTATCTAGCTTTTGAGCCATTTTAGAACTGAACAGCATTATTAATTTGCTTTTCTTGTTTGCTAGGAGAAAGAGCAAATCCTAACCGTGATAGGAATTGTTAATAAACTTTAAAGAGCCAACTTCCTAGTAGGTAATTTAAATGTTAGAAACTCGACTTTATCATATCTCAAGCTTTTGCAGTCTTCTGTGGAAGACACATTCTAAAGAAGTCAGAAACTGTGCGACTGGCTTTTCCATTTCCAGCAGTCTTGGACTAATTGGTTCATCTGGTAGGATATTTGCCCAAGTAAATGTATGCAAAACCTTAAATCACCCGTTCTCTTTGCACTGATTTTGCAACAGTCTTATTGGCATAGTTCATATGCTTTATTACAGCAAATAGAGCAGGAATGATTTAAGTAGTTTTCTGGCAACTCCACTCACATTACCCTTTAGGGACTTTTGGTATTCATCTTCCCTGCTTCAGGCTGCAGTGGCAGCATTTGACTTTCTTCACGGCACTGGTCAAGCCTGTACGTATGCCACAGCACAGGGCTGGAGACAGTCTTCAGTTCATTGCTCTGTGTCTTTTGCCCTTGCTCAAATCAAGAGGACTGAAGTACAGGAGGAGCACAGTAAATGGTATAAAGAGTAGAATTAATCTAATCTAATTTTAGATATAAAAATCTGGGATAGCTAGTCTACATTATTTGCATAGGCTCCTTCTCAGGCCAAGCCAATAAAAAGACAGGGGCACTTCCACAGGGAAATTTGTTTACTTTGAATATTTAGGCTAAGGTGGAATGAATCCTCTTCCCACTCCAGAATGCCTGTTCCTTTGCAGGGGAAGTTCTTTAACTTCCTTTACCTCTAGTACTATTCCACTTCACAGAGATGTTGCCAAACTGAATATATTTGTAATTAAGGTTTTGTCTATGTGATGATCACAGCCAGTGATCACATCCACAAGGAATTTATCTACCATTGCACTTAGCTCCTTTAATTAAACACCTTTCAGAAACTGGTGTTTTTTTAAAAACCAGTTACAAAGACCGTAAGTACTTCCTTCAAACTTAACAAAACTGTTTTGTAATTTATAGCTGAAACTTTTTATGCACTGCTTTTTACTTCAGTGTATCATGACTGAAACTTAGTAGTAGTCCTGGCAGGTTTCTCTTGCCTTGAGAGTATTGCTGAGAAATGTAGGAGAAAATTTTATACAGTTTCCTGTGTTTACAAAAATTAGTTGAACCTCCTCATGTATGAGAAAAGAATCATCCGGAAGATTGTTTTTATTCCTGCATGACTTAGCACAGCAAATTTGAATATGCTTACAAGAATGTAATAAAATAAAATGAGGAGAACAGAAAGCATTACAAAGAACAGAAATAAATCAAAGAAAATAAAGGAGAGGCCATTTTTCTTAGTGGGGGACAGCTGAGAGCATGGTCAGATCTATCCACTCCTTTCTATGTAGGCTGTCCTGGGAATGATAATAATTTCTCAACAAGAGTCAAAACCTGAGAAGGAAAGGTATGGCCCAGAGGGTTGTAGAGCTATGTAAAGCTGTATTATAAATCTTCTAATTAAAAGAATGGCTGCATGACAGCAAGCCGGAGGGAATGAAGTATGCAGATTTCTGTCTCATATCCCACCTCATGTTCCTAGCACAGCTGGTCGAAAGAAGAACACTGAGTGTGATTAACAAGTGCCAGTAGTGATCGCGGTCCTTCTTCATCTATCTGGTACATAAACATGATACCAAGAGTGGTCTGCACTGATAATTTCCAGTATCACAAATCTAGATTTTCACAGTTAGAATATATGCCACACACTACCTTAGATATATCCCTTCTTGTGAACCTCGGTGAAGATTGCTCAGAAATGCTTAATACACCTATGGGAGAGAAGAGTTGGAGTGTAACTAGCTGTATGTGCTCACACATGCTCATTTGTCTATATATGTTTGCGTGGGAGTGATTTATCTTAAATCCAATCGATGCGTGTTTGTGCTGTTTAATTTGTATTCCAGCACATGGCATCTCCATGCATTCCCAGGACTGAACCAGCCCTGCTGGCATGACAGTCTGTGTGGTTATTTGGCTAGAGAATGAGAAGTTTCTTTTGTATGTGAGGTGTAATACTGGGGAGGATTTGTTGATTAGAGAGTTGCCATGCTTGGAAGAATGGAAAAGGGGGAGTGATGTGCCTTTTCAGATGGTGCACCTCAGCAATTATATTAGGCAAGGGACCTATTGCGTGGGCCGACGTGAATGCCAAAGAATAGCTGTTTGTCCTTTGACCACACTGTGAAAAGTGGTGCTCATTCTGGGAGCATCAGTAAAAGTGACAGCCTTCTAGAATAGCTTCTGGGGGTGAGCATGTATTTCTTCTTTGAAAACTCTGGTTTCTGAGTGAAAGTAGAACTATTCTGGGTTGTCGACAGATTTAAGACCAGCAGGGAACATGCCATTCCTTGGCTATATGAAGGAGGAGAGCACGCTGTATTTTCAGTTTTACATATTCCCCTAAGATGGTGGGGGGTAGGCACACCTCCATCAGTGCTCTGTCACATATGCACAACACCCAAAAGAGGAAAAGGAAGGACAGGACGGCAGCTAAGCTCTGTCTCATTATCCACACTGAGATGAGAGCCTCAGTATCTCACAGGGCAGAGCAGCTCTGCACTCATGCCAACAAGAACCACAGACCAAAGTGCCACAGTTTGGTCCTCAGTAAATGACACAAAATGTCCAATGAGAAATCAACCCTTGAGGTAGTAATTTATTTTCATTTTCCAGGTGGGCACTCTTGGTGAATAGATTTTACTCACTGTGTAGCAAGGTCAGTGTGACAAGTTTTGAAAAAATTCAAGTTCAAGTGTTTTTTGGTTTCACAAGCACATGAACTCAGTGAGAAAGAACAGACTTGAGATGGCAAGGAGAACAGCCAATCCTGTTATATTTGTCTTTCTTATTACTGACTTGCCGTGATAAATATGGAAAATTATATTTGGCTAGAAGGAGGCTGAGAAAGGGAACAGATGGCCACCAAAAGAATACTAGAGCAGCTAATAGTCACTGCCATATTTCTGGGATAAAAATTTAAATCTGAAGCCAAGCAGAAGGGTTATCCATTTTTTTCTGATCAGGGTACTGTGTATGAAACTGATCCTGCTCTGCTCTGACTAGATGAAGGTGGGCTTCCTGAAATGCATTCACCGAATGGAATAAACAACCTTTATCCTGCAGTTAACGGCTCTTGCAGTTATGCTGACAGAAATAATTGACAAGGTGGGGAAAATGTTTTATGTTCCTACTGTATTTTGAGTGAGTGAGACTGCATTTGCTATGGCTTTTTAATATATCGCATGATTTAACACCTACATTGCATTCTACAGGCTTTATTGAGTTTTGATAGAGGACAGAGAGAAGGAAGTGCCCATTTAAATGAGAAGACGATGGAATCTATGTGTTATATAGTTGTGTATTTTGTCATTTCTAAAATTCTAACACATTTGTGATTCCTATGGGAACTGGAAAAAAATAAGCTGACATTTGGGGAGTTATGAAAATATGTCACAATTTCTGATTTTGCAGAATGCCGTATGCTCAGTACCTGAAACTCCTTATGACTGCAGACCAGGTAGTGAATGAGGACACTGTTCTGTTTCTTGAGTGATAATGGGAATTAGCAACTTAATGCATGATTTGAAGGGCTGGAATAGGAGGAGATGATAATTTGAGATTGAAGCACAATATTGGAGCTGTAGGACAGGCTGAGGGCTATAGGAGTGGGACAGGCAGGAGTGAAATGGAGTGGAATAGTAACAGTTGCTGCAGTTTTTCTTTAGAGTGCATCTGCCAGAATTAAACCAGTCACGAGAGCTCAGCTGTAGTTCCCATACTAGACATACAGGATTTTGCTAGAGCAGCAGCTGACGGGTCATCTGGATCAAGACATCAAATAAGTCACTGTTGTGGACTAACTGATTAATCCACCCGCTCCCTATTCAGCCACCAGCAGGACTGTTGTAGGCACAGATAATTTTTTTCATGGACAACAGATTATGCTATTTACCTATTTGGGGGAACGTTATGAGGGTTGATCAGTTATTGATTTTAAGGTGTTTTGAATAAATTGCCCAAAGAGCACTGAAGAACTATAAACCCTTAATAAGTAGGTTTTTAGAAATAGCAACAAAGAGAATCACAAATTTCCATGATTAAAAAAAGGCATGGCCATGGGCTGATGGACTGATTTTGCTTTTGCAGTGTAAAAGGAGAAATTTCCATCTCAGAATCTTGTTAATCTTTCCCCTCTGAATGGAAATTAAACGGATTCCAAATTCTGGCAGCACATCTTGGAGCTCATTCACCTGCTTCCTTAGCTCTTGCCGAGTTTTAAAGACATTTGGGGAATGGTTTATGCTCTATTAGTAAATACAATATATTTTGAAATTGATACTTAGTAATATAAACATCACTGCATAGCCTTTTAAAAGTATTGCTAAGCAATAAAATGCCATTTTGGAGTGAAGACTCTGCAGTCTGTACAGTTATGTGAAGTCCGCTATTTCTTTGGTTTTCAGTGATAGCTTGACTTGTAGAAAAGCACAAAGTGGTTAAGAAACTGTCTTTAAATGTTGGAGTGGAGTGTAATGTTTTAATTTGTTTCAGACACTGAAAAATAAAGCTAGCTGGGAGTAAAGTATAGATGAAATGTGGGCAAAAGTATAGCATGCACTAAAATTAATAGTCTTATTAAGAACTGGGTTGATATAGCTAGTAGAGTTATGAATGTAGATCCCAGACTCACCTTAATAACAAATGTGATTCTCCCTTGAAATGCAGGATACGTAGTTTGCATGCAAAGTGTTTGCAAAAATACTCTGGCACTGGGTTTTCCATAGAACATCTATGCAAACTCACACTGAAGGGCAGTGACCACAAGGATATTTGGTGCACTGGGCAAAGTATATCATGCTCTAGGACATTCATGTGTAGGATGTAGTAATCCAGTGGTTGTCTTCTGGGAGCATTTGTTGTGGTGGCTCTGGGGATGTTTTAGATTTACAGCACATAATCCCTTACCCCTGGCCAGCTGATCTCCAGTTCCAAAGATGGGAATTACTATGTCCTGCAAAGACAGGTCTTAGTACCTTTCCCTTTCCTAATATTGTCCTCTGCTCCACAGATATCCATGACCTTTCCTCTGAAACTGTACCCAATTAGCATAATAAGGCTAAACCCAGAGCTGTTGTTCTCAATCTGAATCTGAAGCTTGCAGATGGACTTACTTATTTGTGGTTTTTTTTTTTTCTCCTGACTTTTCAAATGAAAAGAAAGAGAAAATACCTGCCATGGGCACTAACAGTACAGTTGTCCAAAGGGCAGTCTCTAGCTGGTCTGCCGAGCTTTAGTGGTGTCTTCATGGTTGACAGTGGGACAGTTGAACCTGTATGTCAAAGGGCAGCATTTCCTTCATGTGATCAGGTAGATTTGCACATAGAGTTTTCTCTCCATCTTTAGTTTGGAAGTGTCTTCCAGAGGTCTCTAATGTAACCTCGTCTCCAAGGATGGAGATCCCACAGCCTCTCTGAGCACCTATTCCATGCTCACAGAGCAGGATGTCTCAGAGCCATTTTATATGTATCTTCAGCTTGATCTGCACCTTTGTAGCAATGCCGATATGCCCTGGATATATCAAGGTCACTGTATGTGCATGGAGCATCTTGTAGGCAAGCACCCCTCACCCACTACAGCTCCTCCATATATACGCAGTGTATTGACACAGAGGCAGCAGTCTAATCTGAGTTGTCAACTTCTTTCAGGCGCAGAGACCCTTCCAGTGTGGCTAGGCTGCATGATGGCAGATATTTTATGGCACTAGCCAGTACAAAACACATTAAGCATACTTTTCCAGTATGCAGACATATTTTCATGTGGACTAACTGAAGTCCATGGTGAAGGCCTTTAAAAAGTGATCCCGTGGCACTGATACTGGCACTGCATAGGCTAAAGTCATTGCAAAGAACAAAGATTTTAGCATCAGCAGGTGCTCTGCCCATTTAAGATTATGTGACAGGTACAGGCCGTGGAAGCCCTGGCTGCAAAACAGATAAAGAGGAATGCCATGCTGCTTTATTTAAGTATTTGTAATCTTCAGCTCACATCCATAAGATAATTTTGGCTGCAAATTTGTTATTTTGAAACTCTAAATTAAAGTTCTCCACTCCAAGTTCCTCTGCTTCTAGAGAAAATATTGCTGTGCTACAACTTCAGAACTTCTATAGTGGAACTGATGTATCCACTTGGATAAAGACAATTTTTTTTTTACTATGGGTGGAACGACATCATGTCTCAGAGCCCAGGGACCAGAGAGCACTTTTGACCAAACCCAGTGGGGTTCACTCCAGCCTATAGAGCAGAGCTTTAGCTTTAGCCACAGAGTTTTCAGTATCTAAATTATTGTAAAGATTTTTGCAATTCCCTGCAGTCTGTTATTGGACAGAAATGTACAGTGCTACTTATCATGTTTAACTTTATAAAAAAAACTGCTGAAAGCACCAGCAAAATCCTAAAAATTATGAGCCCTTTAGTATTTTCCTCATGTTTCTTTTTTTTGTATTTGTTGCTAATATTATGTGTCCACTGGAACCAACGGATTTTTTTCTATATCTCAGTAAGTTTAAACATTGATTTGTGTTTTTATAAAACCTGTACCACAAGTTGAACCAATTTAATGCTGCTATTAACAACGGATGGGCTCACAATCTACCATATAAGGCAGTTTAAAGCTGTCCTTCCAAGCACACTCACTGTCGGCTTTTGAGCACATATTTAGGGATAGCAAAGGCCCCCCCTTCCCCTCCGCTGACCACATGGGCATATCAAGCATGCTTAGAGGCATAATAGGCAAAGCAAGCTCTCTCTCTGCACCTGCCCACAAAACAGCTGTTCTGCTGGGAGAGGAATTGCTAAAGCATAGTGTGTTTTCAGCAGCTTTTGTGGTCCTCTCATACACAGTGTTGGCACAGACGTTGCTGCAAGGGAAAGAAACACAGAAACCATACAGAGATTTCAGGATTTTTTTTTTCCAAAATAATTTTTATTAAAGCATCATTTCATGTTTGCAGTCTTCCCACGTGGATGCATTTTCTCAGTCTCAACTAACTGTTCAAGAGAGAGATCACCTGGGATCTAACAGAGTCTTCCATCAGGTACGTGACTCTTCAGCTGACTTTAAAAATATCTGAATGCTTGTCTTCTAAAAGACCCCTTATAATAAATGAATCTGAGAGAGGCAAGTCCTATATTGCTGTACTCTTCCATTTTCCCTGTGGCTGTATGACTGTCCCAAGTGCCTGAGAGTATTTTGGTTTTGGTAGGTCTTCAGTAACATTTGAGGACTCTCTTTTGCCTAGCCACTTCTCTTTCTTGAAGCTTTCATGAAAAGTCCACTGGAATCTCAGTTGTAAGGTTTTAAAGGCTTTTCGATAGTATGGGAAAAGAAAACTTAGTCATTCAAGTTGGTTGGATTGAGAGCTTTGTCTCTTTGCTTCTTGAGAAAATACCAAACCTTTCCTCTGTTGATAAAAGCTTGACAAATATGTTTCTATCCTTCCCCCATGACAAAAAATTCACAGGCTTCTATGGGTTGTAGCCTTAACTCTCTGGACCTTGTTCTGCATTTGATAGTACGTAGTTGTTCTATTTCAAATAATTTTTGTATTATTTACCAAAGAAATAGTCTACCTTAAAATTTTGCTGCTAAGAGTGTGATTTCTCTCACTGTAGATATCCAAGAATATTAGAGGTCCAAACGTTCATAAAACCGCATCCTTAAATGACTGACTTTAAAGAATGAGTGGCATAGAAATGTTTTGCAGATAACAAATGGGAGAAGTCTAAAGAAAGGACTAATAATCCTGGAGTTTTCAAATTAGTATAAGCGTTTAGTTTTCAGTAAAGTTTGCACAGAGCTTGCCTTTTCCTCACTAACAAGGAGTGTGAAAAGGGGCCTGGTCAAAGGGAACTCCATGGGAAATAGAGGGGAAGGAAATATTGGGAAACCAGTGCAGGGAAGATCCTCCCACTGTCTCCACCCGTGGTGTTTGGCAGCAGGCCAGTACCAATTTCTCTTCTACCACTGGGAATAGCTAATGATATTGCCTGCCATTTACAATTCCTGCCTGCTTATTATTCTACATATGCTTTATTTTCCCCACTCAAAGGTGTCCTGCTGCCTGGAACGGCTGTTCGGTTTCCGAGCCCAACCACCTTTTCCAGCTGAAGCAGTCACTGCTCTGATGCTGGATGGAGCTGTTCTTGTGGGGGAACTTTCATGCCCTAAAATGTGCCAGGCTGCCCGATTGCCTGGACAAACTCCTCCTGCCCATTAGTGCATCTAGGAGCTGCCGTTGAATATCTGCTCTTTTCCCCTTCGCCATTAGGTGTCAGAAGTGAAGCATACACATTTTCCAAGGTTTTCAGTCCTGTTTCTCGAAGGTGTTACACAGAATTCCTTGCTAGGTCGTTATGTAATATTTACTTGTGCTTTCTATTTAGAAAGTCAGTCGTGGTGTTCTTTCCCTGCCACATCTGGAATGTCAAGCAAAGCATGGTTTGGTTGCAGATGCTGCAAACCCTCTCCCCCTTGAAAGCAGCCTGCCCCAGATAACAAATAAGAGCTTGCAGAATGTCCTCCCCTCTCTTCAGGTGAGTTGTAAAGCTCTTAGACATCTTGTGTTTGCCTGGTTAATCAGCTTCTCTCTAAGTACTGCTAAGAGAGTGTCAGTGGGAAAGTGTCACGAGTGTGTGTGTGGGAAGAGAGAAATAATTTAGTGTCAGCATTTGCATCAGTTTCTGTTTTCAGCCATAATTAAAGAGGAAAATAAAAAGGAAGAACTGTAAGCAGTTAAATAGGTAGATTACTTACCAGCGTGGTTGTATATATCTCCAGATCTTTTAATGGACACCCAACATCACAGGAAGTTTTTGAAGTCATCTTCACTTCTGGCATTCCTTCTTTCACATTTTTTCCCAAATCCTGTGTCCATCCCATCTGTACTCTTCTTCCTTTGCTGCTTCTCTCCCCAACAAATCAGGGACCTGCACTACTCATCACCACTACTCCGATCACTGCCTTTTTCACCTTTCTTCTTCTTCAATGGAGTCACTTTATTGAGAGATTTGACAGGTTCTATAGGGCTCTGATATGAAGCCTTTTCAGATCTCTTGCACTGGAAGTCCCCACATAAAGCATTTTGTTTGGGAAGTCAAGAGTCTTCTCAAATACTTTGACTTTGAAATTGGCAGCTTGCTACTACTACAAATTATTTAATTTGGTTAGCAGGGGTGTGTACCACTGGGCAAAGCTACAAGATGCAAAATAGCATGAATGATGAGGCAGGATGGGTTTGTCTCCAAAATAATTTAAATTTTCTTTAAAGCTTAATTCTATGGCCTTCATAAGTCAAACCTGCACTCAGCTCCTACAAAAGCCATTAAGCTTTGCATCTGAAAATGAACCATCCCTCTGTTTTATTTTCTGTGATAAGATTGGAGCCAAGCATTTTACAGAGGGGTTTTTTTTTTATTATTCTTTAAATGGAATATATAGACTTATGTAAGAGGCTGTGTAAACACCAAAAAGAAAACCTTTCGCTTGGCTTAGAAATGCCAGGGGACAATAAACATTTTAATCTAGAAAGCATGATTATGTGCTGTCTGTTTTGGAGACCTTCTTTTTTTACCCTTCCTTAGAAATAACGCAGCATTGCTGAATAGAGGGAGTGTGTATTGGGATGGGCAGAGCGGAGTTCTCAAGCTGGGGCTCAGCAGGGTAGCAGTAGGTCTGACCTGTGTCAGTTGTAGCAGTTAATACTGCAAAAAAAGTGGTGAGGTACGAGGCAGGTATGGGTAGATGATTTCATTTTAAAACAAACCCATTTTCACTTGCGCTAACGCATTCTTAACTCAAAACTCACAAGCACCATGATGCATGTATCCAAGTGGTACCAGCCAGGACTTCCTGCAAGGACATGGTGGACTGGGATTGCCCACTGGTTAGTCCATATCACATCTCCTAGGTTCTTCTTGTCTTGGCAACCATGTGCTGGTTATTGAATATGGCTTTTGTACCCTTCTGACACTGATCTTTTATGTCTCCATCCTGTCCCACTTATGTGAGTCATCAGGACTTTCTCAAGGCATGAGAAATTATAAATAAAGGAATAATATAGGTAGAAAGGGACCTCTGGAAGACATCTAGCCCAACCTCCCACTACAAGTGGAGCAAACTTGGAGCAGGTTGCTCAGGGCCTTGTCCAGTTGGGTTCTGAATATCTCAAAGGTTGGAGAGTCCACAGCTTCTCAGGGCAACCTGTTGCAATACTGATGGTAGAAAATATCTCTCCTAATATCTAATCAGCATTTCCTGTGTTGCAACTTGTGTCCATTAGCCACATACCCGTCTTGTCCTAGAACCATGCACCTCTGAGAAGAGCCTGGCTTTGCTTTCTCTATACCATCCTGTCAAGTAATTAGACAGCAGTAAGATCACTCTTGAAGCTTCCTCTTTTGCAGGCTGAAAAAAATCTATCTCCTGCAGCCTCTCCTCGCACATCATGTGCTCCAGGCTCCTGACCATCCCCTGGCCTCTCCCCTGAATTCTCTCCAGTTGGTCAATGTCTTTCTTGTACTGGGAAACCCCGGATTAGACACAGTACTCCCAGCGTGGTCTCACAAATGCTGAACAGAGGGGGAGATCACTGCTCCCAACCTGCTGGCTTTCCTCTTGCTAACACAACCCGGGATGTGTTTGCTATAAGAACATGCTGCTACATCATGTTCAGGTTGTTGTCTGGCCCTTCCCTGCAAAGCTGCATCCTTTCAGTTGTCCCCCAGCCTGTCCTGTTGCATGGATATATTCTGTTCCAGGTGCAGGACTTAACATTTGACTTTGTTCAACTTTAGAAGATACCCGTAGCCCATTTTTCCAGCCTGCTGAAGTCCCTTTGGACAGCAACCCTGTTATGGTCTGCAAATTTGAGAAAGTGAACTCATTCATTGTCTATGTCATTAATAAAGACACTAAACTCACTACAGGAAAGACATTGAGGTGCTGGAGCGTGTCCAGAGAAGAGCAACGAAGCTGTTGAGGGGCCTGGAGCACAAGTCTTATGAGGAGCGGCTGAGGGAACTGGGGTTGTTCAGCCTGGAGAAAAGGAGGCTGAGGGGAGACCTTATCGCTCTCTCCAACTACCCGACAGGAGGTTGTAGTGAGGTGGGTGCTGGTCTCTTCTGTCAGATGGCTGGTGATAGGACGAGAGGAAATGGCCTCAAGTTGCAGGAGGGGAGGTTTAGATTGGATATTAGGAAAAATTTCTTTACTGAGAGGGTTGTTAGGCATTGGAACAGGCTGCCCAGGGAAGTGGTGGAGTCACCATCCCTGGAGGTATTCAAAAACCATGTAGACAGGGCACTTCATGACATGGTTTAGTGGGCATGGTTGATGTTTGGACTCGATGATCTTAAAGGTCTTTTCCAACCTAAATGATTCTATGATTCTATGATTCTATGAAACTGTACTGGCCTTAGTACTGATCCCTGAGGGATGTCCCTAGTAAACAGTTGCCACTGATCACAGTCCTTGGAACCTGACCATCCAGCCAATTTTCTACTCACATTCTGATCCATTTATCCAGTTCATATCTCACTCTTTGGGCTTCAAGCATACAGTGGGAGACAGTGTCACAGGCCCTGCTGAAGTCAAAGTATTCAATGTCCACTGCTTTTCTTTCACTGGCCAAGCCAATCACTTCATCAGAGAAGGCAATCAAGTTGTTCAAACACCATTTGCTCACAACTTATGTTGGCAAATCCATACTGGCTGTTCCAAATCAACCTGTTGTCTTTCATTTGGTTGGAAATGGTTCCCAAGAGGAATTGTTCCATAGCCCTGCCAGGGACTGAGCTAAGGCTGAGGAGCCTGTAGTTCCCTGAAGCCTTCTTCTTGCCCTTTTTTGAAGGTAGGTGTGATGCTTGCCTTTTCCAAATGATCAGGAACTGATTGCAATTGACTTTCAAAGATGATAGAGACCTGCCTTGCAATGACATTGGCCAACTCCTTCCACACCCATCTAGTCCTGCAGACTTAGGTATGTCCAGCTACTTAAGTGGTCCCTAACTATCTTCCTCTACTGCAGATAATGCTTCTTTGCACAAACGCTACTTCCAGACTCAGAGACTTGGGAAGCCTGGGGGCAAAACTTACCAATGAAAAGCACTGAGTACCTTGGTCTTTTCCAAGTCCTTGGTCACTAAGTCCCAAATGCCACTGGCCAGTGGGTTCACTTTTCCCTTAGCCTTCCCTTTTTGCTGGTGATGTACTCATAGAAACTGTTCTTACTGACTTTCACATCCCTTCCTAGCTGCAATTCCAGCTGAGCTTTGGCTTTCCCAAACATGCCTGCATGTTCAGGTAGTGTCTCTTGCCCAAATAACCCATCCCTGCTTCTACTTTTTTTGTGCTCCTTATTGTGTTTGCGCCTGGTCAGAAGTTCCCTTTTCATCCATGCTGGACTTCAGCAACGTTTGCTCAACTTTCTGCATGTTAGAATGGACTATTCTTGTGCTTTAAGGAGATTGACTTTGAAGCTCAATGAGCTCTCCTGATTTCCTTTGCCCTCCAAGGCAGTCTTCCATGGGTTTATGATAAGATCCCTGAACAAGCCAAAAGGTGCTTTCCTGAAGACCAGGGTTTGTAACTCTGTCTCGTTCACTTCTGTGAGGATTTAAAACCCAACAATCACACGGTCACTACAGCCAAAGCTGCCCTCTCCTTGACCTTCACATCTCCAACCAATTGTTCCTTGTGTGTAACAGGTCCAGCAGTGCATCTCAGATGACCTGCATTAAGAACACACTCCAGAAATCTTCCAGAATGCTTTTGCCACTTCAACAGATGCTGAGGCGATGGAATTACCCCATGAGTACCAGGGCCTTTAGGTTATGATGACTCTTCTTTGCTGTACCTAATTAAACCCCCTCTTCACTAGGTTAGCAAAGCTCTTTGCAGACACTCTTGCGCTGCTTCATCAGATGGATCCTGGTTTTGCTCAGCAGTTCGTGTTCCTCATCCTACGTTCATAGAAGCCATAGCTCACTGTAGCTTCAGCCAGGTATGGATCCACTGGATGCATCATCTCCAGCTGAGTCTTTTCCCTTCAACGAAGGGATTGAGGAGAACATGGCCTGGGACCCCACACTCTGCATCCTTATCCCAGAGCACATTGCCTTCTGCCTCCTTAGTTGGTGCTCTTTTATCTCTAACCCTCCATCACCTCTTCGTGGCTTGATTCTGTAGTCTGACCTTCGTTTTCCCATTCTGGGAGCCCCGAGAATCTGCATGTGCTTGGATCTTGGTCACCTGCTGATATAGGTGACATCTGTATATCCTTTCTCCTGCAATTTCTTTCTTCTAGTGCTTCTGCACCCACACAGGCCCATTCATTCCCCATTCATAGCAAACTTGATGTTTCTGTTGAACATGTGTGTGTGCATGTGTGCAGACCCAAGCTGGTGTTTCTGAAGTTGTGCGGGCTGCACAAGCGATCTCAAGGATTCTAGCACAACTCTCCAGCGATGTGCCCACATAGAAATCTGAGATGGATAATGCCTATTATACTGTCCTTCCTGCCCTCTGTACTAGCTCATGCAAGTTACTGCAACTTAACCAAACCATGGCAGTTTGAAGCATTTATAGAAAGTGAGAGCCCATGTATTGTATGAACCTGGAAAATGAACTTCCTTTCCTTATTTAGAGATTTATCTTTCCATGGTCCAATAGCATCTAGTGCTATTGGCAGAATTTGCTCTCTGGGTAAGTAGGGAGTTCTAGTCCCCAAGTGTGCTTGTTCTGTCTCAGCACAATATTGACATAGAGATCACTCAAGAAATCCGAAATAAATATCTTGCAGCTTTGTCTTTGGGCATGTGGCATTTGTTAATATATTTTTGTATATATTTATATAATTGCAGATCAACTGAATGTTCATGAAAATATCTGGAAACAAAACTTACCTTTTTTTTTTTTTTTTTGTTTGGCAGGAAAATGGAAATCAGGGCAATTTTTCCCAATTTAACCTTGCAGACAGTCTTCCTGAAAGTGATACCAGAGCCCAGACAAAACCATCAGAACTGGAAGGCACCAGCATCCGTGTCAAACTGCCTATGACAGCTTCAGGTAGAACATAACAGAACATGATGAAAAGACTAGAGTGACAGGCTGCCTGCACAGATAAGGAGTGTATGCAGTCCGTATACTCAGTGACCAGAGGTCCCATGCTAAATGGTCACTGAAATATTTAACAAACAATTTGGAAGACAGGAATATGGATGGGATCAGTGATTTCTAAAAGTCCTCCTTGGGGATATATGCAATAGGAGAATGAACAGACTAACACAAATATATAAATGAGAGAAGTATGCATTATACAAAAGAATGTATATTTGTCTAAGACTTGTGACAGGTCAGGTAGGTGACAGCAATATTCTATTACAGTGACAAAACACTTTTCTCACTTGCTTGTAGCCGTGTCACATTTTATTTGTGTGGGCTACATTGCATTTTGGGAGTTCTCAGCTCTAGATAGTTTCTGGCAGAGTTAATCTATTTTTAGAAGGAGGCTAAGAAAAAAAAAATTAGTGGCCTTTTGCTTTGAAGTGATTTAGCATCCCTGCATTAGTGGATGAAGATCTGCCACCGCTTAACCAAACACCCACATGTGTGCCTGGAGAACACGTTCATTTGTAATGCTACTGTCTGATTATTTATCTAGATTTAAATTATATAAGTGGAGGTGTTAAGGTAGCTGAAATATTTCTGTGCAGGAAGAATCAGAACTAGGAGAACAGCAGACTTGGGCCCCATTTAATTCCTAATCATGCATCTGAACTTGACATTTTCTATCAGAAAAACAAGTACTTGAAAGCTTTGGTTAACTAAAGCTTACTGCCATTTTATAAACATGACAATCAAACCAATAAAAACATACCATTTTTTTATGTAAGCTATGAAGCTTGCTGAAGCAGATAGACAACAGATGGGATTTTCAAAAACATCTAGGTACATAACTTTGCTCAGAATCCAATAATTTTTACCTAAGCTCTCTTAAAAGTCTTGCTGACAGATGATGAATGCTTTGTTGAAAGTCAGAAAAGCCAAAAAAAAAAGAAACATAAATTTGTGCAAACTGTCAACATTGTAGAATCACGGAAATGTTGGTTTGAAGGGACCTCTAACAGCCAGCTACTCGGTCTCCTGCTTGGAGTGGCATGGTCTACTGTAAAATGTTCCATTGCAAAAGCAATCTGCCATCAGGTTTCTGACATTTTATTGATTTTTGGTTTTATATTCTTATTTTCCAATTTAGAAGCCTTGAAAAATTTTAGAAACCAGTTAACAGTCTATGAGCAAAAAGAAATTTTCAATTATACAGAGCTATGGTTTCTTGGCCTGGAAGCTAAAAAGATTGAAGGTTTGCCTGAAACCCAGAATAATAATTGTTACGATGATGAGCATGGCTCCTACTTAAAGGTAAGTGGAAAAATTATGGTATTCATTTTCAGCTCAGTAAGTTTGTAGTGACTGTCTGCCAACTCTTGAGTGATCTATGTGAGATAAATGTTGTTTCTAGAAGACAAATATTCACATAGTGAAAACATCAGTACCAATCACTTTAAAGCTCAGCAGAGAATCCTAAAGGGAGACCCATTTTGCATCTCATTCAGGACTGGTGCGAGATAGGTGGATTAATAAAGCATGCACTCATTATTTTCTCTGTGACCCTTGTTTAATGTAGACTTCACTTGCTACCAGTTCAACATCTTTCATAGACAGTAAACTCATGCACACATGAACTACTTTAAACCTAATCTTTTTTGTACTATTTGAATCTGACCTATTTGTTTTCTTTTGAAGGTTTTACATGACCATATTGCATACCGATATGAAGTGTTGGAGGTCATTGGGAAAGGGTCATTTGGGCAGGTGGCTAAATGCTTGGATCATAAAACCAATGAATTAGTGGCATTGAAAATTATAAGAAATAAGAAAAGGTAAGACATCTGTTGACTTTAAAGCAGAACAATCATCTCTTTGTTATATAGGCAGTGACAATCTGGGATAATGTGAACAAAGCAAAATCAAACCCCCTGTACATCAGGCTTTCATTAACACAATGAGAACAGAGTGAGGAAAGGTGATGTCAGGGACTCAGAATTGGCCTGGATCCAGTGGAGACACAGTCTATGAAAGCAGGCACAGTTTTTCTGGACTTACAAGGAAATCTCTGTATCTGTGACACAGATAATACACAGCCCCGGTAACCAGCCCTGCATGACTGAGAGCTGAGAGCCTACATTCCCCCACAAGACTCAAAACCCACAGGAATATGCTGGGAGACTCCAGTCTCTCATTTTAACATGAAAAATTCTACACTATGGTCCTAAACAACCTCTTCTTGTTATGTGACCGGTTACAAATTTTTAGTTGAGTTTAGCTTGAACCAGAGTCAATGAAGCAGATGAGAATGATGCTGTTGACTCTAGAAACAGAGTTTCGGCTGTTCAGTTTTCCCCCCAGTGAACACTAAATGTAAAGATGCTGTTCAAAACTGACTGTCTTACAGTGGTAGGTGTGAAATATGGCCCTGTTCGAATAAACAGAAGCATTCCTATGGACTTTAAAAGCACTAGGGTGTTACTCTGGATGCTCATGTGAAACTTTTTCGTTAAAACATTTTTTCAGACAAGTCAAAATTACTACTCTTAAGCATTATGTAAGGCCAGTATATTTAGACTAGGAAACAACCATAATGAATCAAAGTTACAGTAGTTAACAAGGGTGAATGGTAAATTCTTAATCATTGTCCCGCATGTTGAATTTACAGTAAGATTGTGGTGTTTGTAGCATTTGCATTTCTACAAATGCGGGACTTCGTTAATGTTACCATTCCTATGTCTTGACATTTTAGATTTCACAGCCAGGCTTTGGTAGAAGTGAAGATCCTTGATGCTCTCCTGAAGAAGGACAAAGATGATACTCACAATATCATCCACATGAAGGAATACTTCTACTTTCGCAATCACTTCTGTATTTCCTTTGAACTGCTGGGGTAAAGTACATTTTCTTTTACACAAATCTTAAGGAACATTGTAGATCTTGTGCCTTATAAGCGTTAATTATTATGTCTTTGGAGGAATTTGCAGCTCTTAATGTTAGAAGAAAGGAGTACTGTCTAAATAAAGACTGCATAACTGAGCCTTTGATCAACAAAGGTGAACTGAAAAGGGCCCCATTCAGACTTCACACAGATAATGACATGATCCATCCCTTATTTTCTGTGCTTTGTATTGAAGTCTTCTTCCCTGAAAGACCTATGGGGAAAAGAGTAAAACAATGAATCCGGGACTGGTAAACTTCAGGGTATATAAATATGGATAATATTAAATGATTTAAAAAGATAGCTGCTTCTTGCTTTCTATGAACCTGTGTTGCAGGACACATCTTAGGAGGAATTTTGGAGAAATTTTACAGAAGTCAGATCATTTTATTCACCGGCGTCCTTGTAATCAGGGCATCAAACTGGAATCATGGAGGTTACCCACAGTTCCCCACCCTTTAAAGTAAAGCCCCTATTGCTGCACGTGTTATAGCCCTTCCTGAAGATTCATCATCATATGGAAGGCTTGATCTCAAAGAGATCTAAATTCATCATGTTGCTGCACGTGAGTCTGTCACTCACAGACATGCAGGGATAAGAGTTGATTCCTCCTCTCCAGAGGAGACACAGACCAGTCTTTTCAGAAAGCTTCTATGGAAACTCACAGAAAAACTTTCATGGGATAGCCACTGTGTTCAGCTGGTTGCCTTATAAAAATCATTGTCTGGTGAAATTTGTATTGCTTCTAAAATACATTGAAAACCCCTTAATTTGAGAACTTTCTTCTCCATCAAGTACTGGTAACTTCATTTACTTCTGAAGGAATGGGCCTTGCCTGACACCAGCAGGCCGCATAAGCAGGGAAGGCAGAAAGCTACTGTTGTTCATGTCCTTGCAGGAGTATGTGGTCCTGCTGAGGACACCTTTTGAGATCACACTGCTGAGGATGTGCTTGTGCATCCCTTCTGTAGCCATTTCCTCCTTCAAAGAATGACTGCACTCAGCACTTGTCAGGGCACAGGGGGGTCCCTGGGGCTCTGGCACCAGGAGCTATGGGGGCTCCCCGGAGTCCGTCAGGGCAGGGCCTGGCAGCCAGGAGCAGGGCAGCTGCGGGGGCACTGGGGTAGCCCCATCCTTGTGTACAGGGATGGGCCAAGGCTGGGCTGGGAGGTGGGCCTGCGGGCAGGCTTAGCTTGTTGGACCCATAGCAGGGCTGTGGGGAGCTGGAGACCAGCCCTGNGGGGGCGCTGAGATGGGATCCTGCGGCACAGGTAGGTGGGGTGAACCCCAGGCTGCTGGGCAGGGCCATCAGGGCTGGTGGTGCCCTGGGCGTCTCAGGGCAGCATTCACTTGTAATGCCCTGCCAGGAGCAGCTAAGGTATGAAGGTGACAAGAGGGATACAAAAATCTAATGAGACCTGAATTTGGGGGGGGTATTCATCGAGAAAGATTTACTGCTGATTAAAAACTCTTTAGACGAAAACAGTTTACACAAGGTGCCAAAGCAAAGACAAATGAGAGTGAAAGGAGACTGAAGAAAATTTATTTCTCGCAGTTCCTGAATGGTAGTTGTTCTTGGTGAAAATCAGCACAGCTGCATAACATAGCACGGAGTTTAGCAAGCAAGCAGGTCCACTGATGTTATGTCTTCTTTAGATTTGAAGGCTCAGGGAGACGTTTGTGCATACTACATGCAGAACAACATTCTCAAGGAGGAAAATAGCTAAGTCATTTTCTTCTGCATGCATCCTTCCTCATGTAGGAAGACAGGCTAAATACACTGTAAACTAATCATGCCTTTACAAATAAGTTCCCTAATATCTTTTTTGCATTCTGTCTTCTTCTTCCACCCCCACAACCCCCACAGAATAAATTTGTATGAATTGATCAAAAAGAACAATTTCCAAGGTTTCAGTTTGTCTTTAATTCGACACTTCACTCAGTGTGTGCTCAGATGTTTACAAGTGCTCTACCAGGAAAGAATCATTCACTGTGATCTGAAGCCTGTAAGTACAGTCATTTCATAACCTGTTATTCTGTACAGAATACATTAGCTTCATCCTATTTTTTATTGACTGAGAGGAACTCTCAGAAGAATCCTTAAAAGCCAGTGGGGTATTTGTACAGAAGCTATCATTTGTTTCAGACTGTGTTAGTACTAGAGTCGAGTGATTATTTCCATTAATTCAGTTCATTCACTGCAGTATTATACAAGATTATCTGGTTGCCAAAATCTATGCAAATATGAATCAATTTCAGGTAATGACTTTTTGCTTAGAGAAAGAAACAAGTACTTGTGAAATTAAGTATTTCAACATGAGGGACATTATAATGCAAGGAGATCTTCACAAGGCAGCCTGTTTCAGGTTATCTTGTTAAGTTTATTTAATTTCATATCCATAACTATAAACTTCAGTAGCCTAGTAAATGGCAAAGCAATTCTATAGTACAGTATTTAGGGTGCTCACCTATTTCTGGAGGAACATATGTGACCCAGTTCCTGCTGCTATATCTGCTAAGCATTCATGCTAAGTGAAACATTTCCATTCTCCCTAAGCCCCCGTCTTAATTTTTTTTGCAATTTTCTGAGGTTTCTGAAGCATTTTAATTCTATTTTCATTTCAGGTGAATGTTTCTCTTGATTTCTTTTTCAAAACTGCAAATGAACCAATAAATAAATAAATAAGCTCTCAAGTAAAAATGCTAAGGATGAAATTCTGCTCTCACTTTGCTTAATGTATCTTGACTCAGAAGACTGAAGAGTCACATCCTGTCTGTACCTATTGTCTTGCCAACATCTTTGCCAGACCAATTTGCAGTGAGAAATGAGGCTTGCCAGATAATCAAAATATCTTAATCAGAAACAATTAGCCCAACAGGAAATCTGTTTCCAAGAAGCCACTGATAAGGAATGAGGTTGGCAAGATGAATGAGTGTAGTCTGTATTTAAATAGAGTAACGTATTAGTGAACATTTAGTGAGTTAACTAAAAGAGAATTTTATTTCATTATACAATTGTACAGTTGCATGAATTTCATTTATGTTGCCTGAAAGTCACATCTGTTATTCCATCTGCCTCCTATGATATTTCTCAACATAAGGTAGAATATGGAGTTTCTCTGGACTTAATGCTAGGTAATCACTGCCCCCAGCACCTGGTTTTGCAGTAATCTGCTCCCTTGCATTGTGAGAGATTCAGTATTAGAGACAGTGTCCTACCATGAACGTGAAGGGATAGCTAGTTGCAGAGAGAGGACGCTTCTTCCTGTAACAGAACCAAGAGCACCTAGGTAGTTTAAGTCAGACTTTGCCTTGACTTTCAGCAGCAGCAGCTTCTCCCTCCTGTCACACACAGTATTTCCTTATGAGTCCACTAATTACCCAAGAAACTACTTTATCATTATTTGGCATCAACCTGGGAACTGCTCAGTCCTTCAAAGCTTTGACATATAATCCTTTTAAAACTGCTTGTTAAAGGTACCCATCTGTCTGCTGAGAAGTGGAGAAGACTGCGTGATCAGAAAGGAAATCAAAGGAAATCTTTGATTTAGATAGATTTTTAATGAGGATAAAGTTCAACTCTGCAGAAGAGAACTAATAGGTTATGTTTACTCATCAGTGCAAATATTCACGAGCGAGCTGTTTAAGAATCGCTTCTCAAGCTGGAATTGTAGGCACACAGTGCTGTGCCCATCTGCACCCAGCTAATAATCCGTAGGACCCTACCATTTCAGTTCATCGCTACCTTGGGATCTCTGCATCACACTGCTGTGAGGTTGGGAGAGGTATGCTTACAGAGTCTGGAGAAGGTTGAAAGCAGTGGAAGGAAGAACTGTGAAGTATGACTCATTCACGGGGCAGGGGCTTTCTGTGGTTGCAAAAGGATGGTTCTGGTTAATTTAACACAGCATGCAACCAGATGCAGTTTGCCTTTTACTAGCTTAAAAACAATGAGTTTGGGGAACTCGCTCTGCTCACACGGCAAGCATTCTCACTGGCTGGTGCCCTGACAGCACCAAGCACTGCACAGTGCAGTGGCTTGGTTTGTATGTGAGGGACTAGTGTCCCTGTCTAGCTAACCTTCAAACTGGGTGCCTTTACAAATCTCCCCTCTGCTTTGGTTAATTGCACATTAGTGGATGCTTACTCATGTTAGCAAATGCATTCCCAAGGAAGTTGTATTTTGAAGCTTTTATTATGCAGATAATTGTAAACCCAATGTGTTATGCATTGCTTATTTTCCAAAGTGTTTGCTAATCTAATGTGGTGTTAAACCCCTTTTTTCCCTGTGTTTTTTTTTTTTTTTCTCTTTAGGAGAACATATTATTATACCACAAAGGCCAAGGTTCAGTTAAAGTTATTGATTTTGGATCAAGCTGCTATGAACACCAAAGAGGTTTGCAGAAAAGTCAAGTTGATGTAATTTTCTTAATCAGCTTTCTTGATTTTAAATAATGTGGAAAAACTATTTCTTTGATTGAGCTAATATAGTGACCTATGACCCTAATTAGAATCTGATGAACTGTTCAGCCATTGGTTGTGGAACAAATACTGGTAGGAGACAAGTAAGCTATTAACATGCTTTTTCTTTGTCCCAAGCCTGATCAGCTCCTCTACTCCTGTTGAAATCAGAATTGTGTTTGCAAGAGTGGTTAGCTGAAATAGGCCTATGAGGATAATCCCAATACTTCACTTAACAAGGAGTTTATCTGGTCCAGAGGGCCTTTCTCAGTGGGATGGTTAAATTATAATTGGTACTTTTTGGATGAATACAATGGGCGAAATGGGAACTCTGCCTTTAGTTTAGAAAGTCTAAGGTCAGTTTTATTTTTTTTCTATCAAAGATTTAAGTAGAATGTGCAGGAGGTAACAAGAACAAAATTTGTAAAGGAGAAATGAATGCATAAAAATCCACCTAATAATAAATCTTAACATTAATAGAGATATTGTAAAGCAAGGATTATATCATCATCAGGAAATGTAAATATCATCTGTTAAAAACTCCAAACACAACAACAACAAAACAAAACCCAAGAAAGAAATCTGCACTGCATTTTATTAACTTAGAAAAACAAAACTAGTCTTAAATGGCTCATATTTTTCCTATGGAAGATTGATATTTAAGTTGAGCCAAACCTGTTCATCTATATTTTGGGATTCAGCCCATTAGATTTATGTACCATTTTTGTAGGAGTGCATAATCATTTTAGGTTTGCCCATGTTTGAGTGCAATGTAATCTGAGATGCAGCCTGAAATATTTGCAGAGAGTAACAAATTGAAACACAAAACAAGTGAAAAGAAAGATGGAGCATGACTGAGGATACTCTGTCAGCCGAAACAAGAATTGGTACAACCCTCAAAGTGGTACAGGATTAGAGACCAGAAATCAAGAAGTCAGCTATTTATTTGTGACAAGATTGACAAAAAGTAGACAACAATTATGCAGTTGGTGAAATGCACAAGGGCACAGATTGCCACTGTGGTACTCTCTAACTGTACAAATTTGGTGAAATCACATACTGTGCAGCACTTAGTTTTCAGGGCGCTTTCCTTCCAGAAAGATGTTGAATATGTGGAGATGCAAAGAAGTGCAGAAATATAAACAAAGTGACCATCAGAGAGATAAGGGATAAGAAAATAACAGAGCTTGCATGCTGTAATCTTGTTCAGTTGTCTGAACGACAAGAGGTGAAGGAATTCGTCTGCTCGCTATGCTGAGTCCCGATCTTGGAATGAGAGCTGACATCTGCTGTGGGGCTATAATGTGTTAACAGGGAAATCAGAAGGCAGTAGGAGATGTTCCCTAGGTACCAGTGAAACCAGTATTTCCTACAGTGCAACCCTGTGATAATGAAGAACTATTGATTGATGCAAGGGGAAGACCTCCAAATCAGAAAATGAACATGGAGTAAGCTGAATCACAGCTTTAGTAGACTTATTTCTTTCAGGGAAGCTTGTTGAAGAGCAATTTCCAAATGGAATAGTGGAAAGCATATCACCCATTGATTTTAGGATGGGATTAGAAAAGGTTTTCAGAGCCTCTGTGAGCAACCCCTTAATGTCAGGTAATGGATACAGTAGATATATGATGCCTGAATATGTATTTCACTTTCCTGTGAAATCTGGAATCCACATTTCTGTCCCAGTTATGATATTTTGCTTATTGTCTAATCTTCTGTTTTGATATAGTGTACACCTATGTTCAGAGCCGGTTTTATCGCTCACCTGAAGTGATTCTTGGTCATCCTTACGCTATGGCTGTTGATATGTGGAGCTTAGGCTGTATCATAGCTGAGCTTTACACCGGCTACCCACTGTTTCCAGGGGAAAATGAGGTTGACCAACTTGCCTGCATCATGGAGGTAACTTCTGGGATTGTCTTTTGAATTGCATACTCATTTGATAAACTGCACTGCCAGCAACAAAGAGAAATCTCAAGAGATAATGAAATATAATTGGCTATGGGCTGGCCTTTTAGAGGGAAGTTTATTACAGCCAAAAGGCTCTTTGAGAGTATGGGTTCTAAGGCAAAACTATTATTTCCATTCCATGTGCCAAGCACTGCTTTGTACACTCACTGCCTTCCTTCTGAAGGAAACATATTTTAAACTGGTCAGAATTTGTACAGAGAACTTAGAACAGAAGCATGTCTAATGGGAAGGAAAACCAATCCAAATTATAACAGGCTCCTCTTCTTTTAGAAATCAAATATGTGTTGGTCGAATTGGTTCTCTACTCCAAACTCTTGCTGAGAGAGATATTTTTCTAACATTTGAGTAGTCAGCTGTGGCTTTGTCTAGCAAATCTTGAAAACCTCAAAGGCTTGAGTACAAACCCGCTGGGTGACCTGCTCAAGTGCTGCTCTACTCTCCCGGTGAAAAATTTTTTCCTAATAGTCACGCTACACTTCTCAAGCCACAACTTGTCGATGTTGCCCCTTCTTATACTGTCTGCCCCTACCAAGGGGTTTGGCTCTATCATCTACCATTTGTAAATGTTTTTCAAAGAGTTTTAGGAATGTAATGTGATATCTCCAGCCCCAGATCACCTACCCAGTGTAAATGCTAGAGCAGGTGCAAAACTGACCCATGAAAACAAGTTACTTACTTCATACCAATCACTAAACTGCAACCTGACATTGAACTCAGGCCCAGGTTCTGATCCTTCTAGTGCCATGCTAGTTTGTATAAGATTTTTCAAAGACACAACCTCTCCATGTGACCTCCTACAACAGCTGTTATTAACTGACATGCTTGTTCTAGAGGCTTCTGTGGTAGTAAAGATCCCAGTGTCATCTTTTATAAGATCACATTTTCTGTGTGCAGGCAGCTCTAAGGAATCCCTCAGTTCCTTCCACAATAAATGGCACAAGAGGAAATGGTTTGTAGACATTTCACAGTGAATTGCAACATTCAGCTTCTTTTCAAACGGAGGGTGAAATACCACAGCTCTCCTGACTGTTGTTATATATGTTTATGAAATGAGGAGTAACTCCATGAATTCATTTTCTGTGTTGAAGGTATTGGGTCTTCCACCAGCTGATTTTATCCAGGCTGCATCAAGGAAGCGAACATTCTTTGGTAACTGCTTCGGGTTGTTTGTCCTTGCTGGATTCCTCCCTGCTAGTTAATCACTAGTTAATAGCACTGGTAGAGAGTATGGCCAGAGAACCTTAGCTGCTTCTTAGCTGGCAAAACTTCTTTCAGGAAGAGGTATTGAGAAGAAGCAGAAGGGTAACATGAGGCCTACAAATTAACCTGGTGCTGTGGTCTTTATGTCTTATGGGCCTCTCATTGCCAAGGTGTTAGTGAAGGGATTGGGAAATCCATTCCACTGTCACTCCTTAAAAAATATTATTGCTAAAAGTAATGCAGTGGGCTTTGGGAACTAATCTACATTAAGTTCATTCCTCTGTGTATAATGTCGTTTTGGAAATTACACAAAATGAACAAAAAAACACAGTGTAGGATGCAGTCGCTAGGCTGTAACCAATATTGTTTGCCACAATGCTGGCAGACTATCAATCCAACAGGGCAAAACTGGAGTTAGTGGGATGGATATGGGTACTGGTTTTGCAACTCTCTTAAATATTTTCTGGGTATTTTTAACATAATTTTTTGAGCATGACTTTATTTTTTTAAGATTCCAAAGGTTTTCCTAAATCCATAACTAACAGCAAGGGAAAAAAGAGGTGCCCAGACTCCAAGGATCTAAGCACAGTGCTGAAAACCCATGATGCTGGTTTCTTGGACTTCCTGAAAGGATGTCTAATGTGAGTTCATAATTTTGATTTATATGCAGGAGGCTAGTTTTGGCTTTGCTGTAATTCTCTTGTGCCTTTAAAATCTTTGTATCTGTTGGGGTGTTTTGTTTGTTTGTTTGTTTTTCCACATAATAGCACTTGGATAACTATTACTGTTATTGACAGCTTATTGCAAGGAGAAATCACTGCACAGAAAGACTATATGGGATTAGTCCAAGGTACAAAAGAAAGCTGACATCATCATATCTAAACCCAGATCTTCTTTTGATGCTGGAGATTAAACTCTAAAAGCAATGTTTTTTACCCATTGAGGCCTTTGTATTAAATCCTTTCTGTTTTATCAGCTAAAGGTTCATAGGTAATGGTAATGCACTGTCCCAAGACAGTGCATATCTGGAGATCAAAGTTTGGTTTTGTACTTAAATCTAACTCCCACTCTGATGGGAAGAAAGTCTTCCAGTTTCCTCCAGCAGGAGTTATATTTGGAGCCAACTTAGCTGGCTTGAATGTCTTTAGTATATTTTCTGTGCTAGGCCTTGGAAATGGCGATCAGGCTATACACTGTGGTATATGTATGAAAACAGTTCTGCTTTGAATATCTGCTTACAAAGATTTACTCTCTGTGTGCACATTCCCTTGGGTGAGACTAGACTCTTTTTAGTTCCAATATACCATATGCCTCCCCCTTAGCATAGGATAAAAAGGCAAAGGACATTCAGCCATGTCTCCATCCCAGAATCAACGGTATTGTTTGCTTGCTTCTTCTTGACTGTGGTAGTTAGCATGGAGAATTACTTAGCACAGTTACCAGAGTGTTACCTTGTAGTTTACATGCTGATTTAAGCCCTTTTTATCATGGCTATACTTATTTTTCATTGACAGCAGTCACATTGCACATTTCAAGAATTATTTGATAAGACAGTATTTTTCTTGATTGGAATAGATCTTTATAAATTACTGGAGCTCAGAAGGCTGGAAGGGTCTAATATGTCTCGGATCCTGTCATTTCTAGGATAGATAGTTGACTTTACTCCAGTCAAGGATTTTGCTAGTATAACAAGTGGTCCACAGCTGTTTTCTTAGAGGAAATTGACAATTTGCACATTTTTGTAAACTGCTAAATGCAAATAACATGTAATTGTTAACAGTCTTCACACAAGGTAGAAATCCCGCAGCTTTGCTATGCCAGGAACTTTTTACCTAGTATCATAGAATAATTTAGGTTGGAAGGGGACCTCTGGAAGTCACGTAGCCCACCCTCCCACTTAAAGCAGAGCAAATGGAGCAGGTCGCTCAGGACGTCAGGTCGGGTTCTGAGTAGTTCCAAAGAGGGAGATCCACACCCTTTTGGGGCAACCTGGTCCAATAGTGAGCCACAGTCACGGTGAGAGTGTCAGCAGCAAAGTGTCTATGTGTTTGTGTGGGGGAAGAGAGATATGATTCAGTGTCACCAGTGTATCATTTGTGATCACAAAGTAAATGGCACTTTTTAATAAATGAAGTACTGTGGGAGAAGCAAACTATTTCATGGTTCAAACATGATCATGTGTCTTTCCCAAGGCGGTCAGGTCACTAAGAATTTTACAGGGTGGGACCCCATGGACCCTGCTGATGTGAGATGTCATTTTACTAACAGGTCTTTTTGCTTGGGAGATGGTTACAAATGAGGTTTTATTCATCCATCAAACTAAAACACTGAGCATGCAGAAACAAACTTTTGTCTGGATACTTTAATACTCTTCAATAGGTGCAGTAAGGCTATCGGGGTGTGCTTGGATCCTAATTTGTACTGTGTAATGGCAGCAGAAGCTGGTTCCATACCTTTTCCAGTGTTACCTGTATCTTATGCAAGGCTAATATTTTGTGGTTTATTTAGCGCTGACTGTAAGTTTCTTTCTAGCAGTTCAGTAGTACGTTCCTAAAGAAATCCATGCTAACTTGCAGTTACATTAAAAAAACCAAACAAACATCTCTCTCTGTTCCACAAGAAGGTTGGTTTTAATGTTCTCTGCTTGCTAAATCTGTATGAATCATTGATCCATTTTGGTTTGCTGGCTGAATCAGAACATTTAGAAAATAACTTCAGTGAAGCAAAAAAAATTGTAAACAAGTCATTTCAGGTCACACAGGAAAAAAATGTTATATGTTGGGATTGTTTAAATTTTCAAAGGAATGAAGTAAGGTTTGAAATGAAAACTTGTTTTGAGACAAAAAGAATTTTGTCTCTTTCAATTGCCAATCTGTGTCTGTCCACAGCAGCCTGATACATTTGCCATGATGTCACAAATAGTTTTGGTCAACTTGTATACACCTGTATTGTGGATGAAAACATCAGACCAAAAAAAAAAGATTCACTCCGCTCTTGTGATGACAAGAATCTGCTTGTTTTCCTACATTATTTCTGTACAGCTCTGGACAGCCCTGAGATTAGACAAATCAGAACGAAATAGTCTGCAACTGATATAGAAATTAGTAACAGAAATACTAGGATTGATATGAATGCAGTACAAATGGAAATGTATGTGTGTTTGAGCACTGGAAGAAAAAGCAGAACCGGGGTGGAAAGAATGGTATGTACTGATAACAAAGGGCACTGCTTCCACCTGTAAAACTGGGGAGTGTGTTGTCTGTGTCACAGACAGGAAGGCTGCGTGCTGGTGAGACCACAGCACAGGTGACCAGCACTGAAAAATCTCAATTGCATGGCAACAAGGTTGCAGAATATCACATATGCCGTTCCTTTTCCTGTTAGCCTGAAAGGAAAACAAAAATGTATTTCAAAATACAAGTTAAACCAGACCATGAGTAGCTACCTTGCCTAACATTTATGGAGACTGAAGTCAGCAAGGTTCTGATCTGAAGGACCATGCCCAAACATCAGGTGACTCCTAAAGGATATAAAAGATCTGTCTAAAGACTAGTACATCATCACCCATCAAGGAGAACTCCAGAGATGTGATGATGACTCAGTAACTGACAACTCTTGTCCCCTGCGTGACACACAGGTGGCCTCGGCCAGAACACTAGGTACTTGTGAGTATGTGGGTGTGCGAACTGAGTGAAGGAAACCTGTGAG
>VYZV01023271.1:50357-74872 GCA_013401275.1 Pandion haliaetus | reverse complement strand
TTTAAAAAAAAAAAAAAAAATCACCTTTCACTTCCATAATAAGATCTCACTTGAGTTTTGTTACACAACATCTCTACAGTAGTTTCAGGTGCAGTTAGATTAGGGAAGGCGTATCTTTTAATGAATTACCCTATGTCCCGTTTATGTTCCTTTTCCTGAAGCTTGCATTGACAGAATGCGAAAACCTTGAAACAAATATTCAATTAACACCGTGAACTGCATATTAAAAATGGTTTGATGCTGCAGAGGGTTTGATCAGCAAAGCACACAGTGATGAAGTAAATAAAAAGTTTTGAAGGATGGAGAAGATAACATAAGAATTTTCCTTGTTTTCAGTTAAAATTCTTTTGTTTCAAAAAACATCCTCATGACCCGACTTTCAGAAAACAATACTGAATCTTTTGGCTTAAACTAATTTTCAGTTAGAAATAGTTGAATAACTATTTGTCTTTCATGGATTTAAGGTGGGAACCTGCCCTGCGGATGACTCCCGATGAAGCAATGAAGCATGCATGGATTCAGGAACCAAAAATATACAGAGCAAAACAGAAAACACAGACTTCAAGGAAGCTGAGTGATGGCTCTTTCTCTACACCTGAAAAGAAAAAAGAGAATATTCGTAAGCATGTGCTACCTGGAGAACTAAGTGCATTTATATCAGTGTTTGGTATTTCTTTATTTTTAATATCATCTGTCTGAAGTAAGGTGAGGTAATAGTACACAGTGTGCAGTTAACGGATGGTCCCTGGAATGTGGTGGATAGAGCCACTATTTCTCACTTCTCTAGAAACACATTACTTGTGGTTTATAGCAGCTGCCAGCAAGAAGACTGGCAGTACTAAAGATTCACATAGAAAGATCTTTTCCCTGATGACAGCAAAATAGTTATGGTATCTGACACCACACCATCGTGGACTTCCCTTTCAGAGCAAAAGAATGCATCAATGGTGGTTGTAAGATCCCCGAGAAAATTTTCAACTGATTTTTCGTGAATTTGTGGTGATCATGTGTATCTGCTGCTAAGACTCTGCAATCTTACCCTATCATTTTATTTATTTATTATTACAGAAAATATTTGGAAAGATACGCCTGACAAAGTGAAAAGCGAACTGGCTGAAAGACTGACTCCCACTGTGCCCTCCACAGGCACAGCAGAAAATGATGTGCAGAACACAAGGAAACATGTTATTCCAGAGAAACATTTGGAAACCCAAATGAAAAAGTCTATTAAAAATGATCAAGCAGAACACAGTGGTGAAACAGGTCTTCCAAGAAATTCTCTTTTTTTCCCACCAATTAAGTAATACGGAGCACAAGTGATGATTGATTCAGTTGCATACCTAGTATATTTTGTAGGTATTATTGGTACTCAGGAATATAAGCTGTATCTGTCTGTACATGGGCTGTGCACATTGTAAGTATATTTAATTTTCATATTACCCTGAAATAGTCCAGGCAACCAAAACAGAATGTGAAAACCATTCCTTTGCCTCATCCACATCCTTGTGATCAGAGATCCTTCACAACCAGCAGCAATAAAATGGAGACTCTAGAGGTGGAGAGTGACTTATTCTTGATGGTATAACAGACTTTTGAATTTTAGATTTTCCTGGATCTAAAAGAACAAATGCATTGACTGAAGAATCTGAATCCTCTCACTTAGATCAGCCCAAATCAGGAATAATTCATGGATAGGATTACTGGATTTACTTCTGTATTAAAAAAAAAAAAAACAAACCAAACAGAAATCAAACCCAGCATCTTCACTTTCCTTATTCTCTATCTCCCTCTTCTTTATAGTGAAGCACTAGATGGAGAAACCATTGTCACACCTTCTTAGCAGATTTAGAAATGTAAATTATGTTCTTTAGCTCTTTAGCAACAACAAAGAAGAGTGGTATTCTGGGCCCACTTCAGCAGGGACTCCACCCAGTATTCATATTAACAAGACCAATGGATTAAAGCAAGCTGTTTTGATTCAGGAAAATTGTCCTCCATGGGAAGTTTAACTTAATACTCTGAAAAAAAAAAGATTTCTATGACCCCTATGATTTATATGTTTAATTAATTAAAACATTTAGCTCTTTGGACAATAGACTGTCTTTTCATTGCATTTGTGGAGCAGCCACCTCATTATGACTCTTAACACTTTACTGTGGCTTATAGATAGTACCACAATGTAAAAGGAAATAATGAGGGAATTGTCCTACAAAATGCAGCTGCTACTGTAACAGTGATATTGCAGTCATCCCAAGAGAAATACGTGTTCGTAGGTGTTAACAGTCACCGTAACAGCAAACTCCCGCAGGCTCTTTGTGCAAAAGGAAAACCCAAAAGATATGAAAATGGTCCTCACACAATTCTAACAACAGTGAGTAAACAAGCCATCTGACAGGGTACAGAGGTGACTGTTTGACAAAAGGCCTATAGCAGGTGTGGTCTCCTACTGAATAGAAAGTTAATGCTAACAGTCACCTCAGAGAAAATGGACTGCACAATGCAGCCTGACCATTCTCTTGGCTTCAGGCAGATCCTGGGACTCATGAAGAAACACCTGGAAGATGAGTGACCCAAGAAGCACAATAACCCATTACTGAGTGTAATTGAGCAGTGAATTATAAGGGTATTTTGGCAGACAAATATCATCCTGCTGTGATGCAGACATTACTGACAAGCAGGCCAGCCTGCAGTACCAGAATTGTCTGTATCTCTGCCTCCAGAGAGAACCCTTTGCAGCTGAGTCCTCCTGAAGACTATGAAACGATCCCATTCATCACCAGAATGATGTACCGGGAAAAGTGAGTGATGTTATACATCGCATTTTGGTGATTGCGCAGAATACCCAGGGAGGGTGAGCATCTTGCAGAATGTGGGCAGAGCCCTTACCTCATTTCACAGAGAAGGAGTCCTACCCCTGGTGGGAGCTGAATGAAGGAGTCAGGCTCATCATCAGTTTTAGGGAATAATCAGATAGGTTTTTGCAGATATTTGGAAAATACTTTGGCTGTTTGTTTGCAAGTAACACAGAAGATAAGAAGCGAAGGGTTTATGTTTAAGTCCAAGGGTTCAATGTGGACTAAGAACTTCAAGAGCACTTATCCTGCTACCACGTAACATAAAGGTCAGATTCTTATTCCCTTGGAACTGTAATTTTTAACTTTTGATTTAGTTGCTGCTGAGTCTCCATCTCTGTTTTGGTACATTCACTTGAGTGCTTAGGCTGCTCCAAGTTAAAATGATTGTCTTCTCACAATTGTGCATTTGTGTATTTGCCTGCTCTACCTCAGAGGCAAAGTTTGGAGTCAATTATACGAAGTTGCTCTTGATGGTATTGCTTAGTGCTAATGAAGCTGTAAACCTCATTTGATGTATGGGCTTGTGTGCTGAAGCCGCATTTTCTTCACAATTAATAAATTTCAATAGCTTTTGTAGCAAGCAGCATCATATGCTGATGGGTTTTTCAAGGCAGAAAAAAAAGCTAGCTGGCTGCCATGTATTTCCTGTCTTCCCTTCCTTGCTGACCTGCTGTTCCTTTTTAATTCCTTCAGCCTCCGCAGTGATTTCCATCTTCGAAATCTTTCATAATAAGGGCTCTTTTAGATAACGGGTGGATTTTTTTTCAGAGATGAGAGAAATAAATAGAAATTACTTTGCAGAAAGATCTAGCCCTCAGATATCATCACTGCTTTCACATTCCTCTGCAGAAATAAGTAGATCCATCAGATAAGATACAGGTAGCTTCCTCGTCTCTGTGCTGCAAGAGGACAACCTTCAAAATGTTGAGAAGAATCCTCTGACTCCCGCTCTGCTTGAGCCACGTGCAGACTGGTAATGGTGCAGACTTATAGAGAAAAGAAATACTGAGTGATCAATTTACTTAATTGAAAAGCCCAAACCATGCATCATGTTTTGTTTCTGTATGATGTAGTGTCATTTTTTTAACCACCAAGTATTTGCTTCTGCATGCTACAGTTGACAGTGAGATGTTACCAGTGAGGGAAAAGCAGGAGAATGTGGTTATGGTCTGTTCTGCTGGCCCAATGAGCGGCATGAGAGTGCTGGCTGCCCAGGGAGCACATGCCTGTTTCTGCATCGCTGTAGGGATATGTTGCCCCTTGACCAGGAGCTGAGCCAAATAAAAGCCATTAGGGAATGTGGGACATAGAAAGAGCTGGGCATTTTACGGCAGAGATAACTGATTTGGGGTGTAAAGCTAGAAGGGGCATCATGATAGGGAGAAGTGCTGGGAAATCTTGTCACTGTGTTGAAGACAAGTTGCAGGAACCAGCACTGTTGCAACAGTGGGTATTTACAGGAAGTCAGACACAAATCTTTAGGAAATCAAGCTGTGAGAATGCAAAGGCTCAGTAAGCAAGCTGTTATACCTCTTCTGTCTTTGAAACCTCATTAAGAAAATGTTATCTGTAAAAAAATAATGATTATGCATGCTCCTAGCCCTGCTGCCTTTCTGGAATTGAAGGCATTTTGCAATAGCAGCACATCACCACCCCTCCTAGGAAGCTGCCTAAGTATAATTGCTCTAAGTCTAATGCAGAGTCATTGCCAGACTCCAGACCAGACCATGGGGATCCTAAGTCTCTAAGTCTTTCTCGTGCTGGATCCTTAAGTTAGTTCTTTTATTCAGGATCAATAAAGATATCATCTGCAACCACCTTGAAACACCACAATCCCAATTAGTGTAATGCAGAGGTGCAGCTGGTCATGAGGCGCTGCCTGAAGGCTGGCTTTGGATCCTTCACTAATGTTTCAATGCCATCTAGTGTCACTACAGGTTGCCTGTATTCAATTTTGAATGCATTGCTAATGGCTCTTCTTTACCTGCTCCCCCCCACCATAGAATAGTAATACGTGCACCAAATACATCTCATAGAACAATGTGTGACAGTGGTAAGGTCCCTGTTTATATCCAGAACATTGTATCTCTACCTGGGAACAGAGTGCTTCAGGGTTATACCCCAACCCAAATCACAAAAAAATAAAAGCACTCTGTATTACATAAGGGTAGACTAGATCCATGAGAGTGCAGCAGAATGTCTGTACTACATTGAAAAAAAAGAATGAGTTTAGCAATTACTTCACTGAATCAGTGCAGATAATAAGCTCTCAGAAAAAAAGTACAAGAAATCTAAAGCAGAGATTTTTGCACCTTGTTCCCCCTTGCCCTTGTTTTGCATTGTTTTGGTTTCATGATGCACATGCTGTGACTCCTGTAACATCTGTGTGAATAAGCAGGGATCATTTACCCTGGGGCAAGGTGCCAACCAGCAGTATAAATTATTTGTAATGCTGGCTTTTATCTATTTATCAAATCTTTAATGTTTGTCAGACTGGGTGGATTAAAGCCATTTGAATTTTTCAGTCTGCAGAGAGACTTGACAGAGAAACTGAGAGAGCGGTCACATTATTTCCACATATTTTAAAGCAGCATTGTCATAGCAAAGTCCTTGGTAGGCCCAACAAATTGAAGAATTACAGTAATTTGCAATAGGGAAAACCTAGGAAGATTTAAGCTCTTAGAATTAAATTTTTCCCAGTGTTCAGCTCTGTGCTCCAAGGATATTACTTGCATGCTGTGAGAACCAATCACTTGTTTAACAGGAGTATTGAATAGACAAAGCACTAAGAATTATTTCCAACAAAACACCCAGTTTGTCTTTTACTTGATTCGAGCTTCTTTGTATCAGCACCAGTATCTGCACGGCACTGCACTGTATGGGATGGACATAATGCAGATTATACACGGGGAACTAGGTTGCACAATAAAAAAAAAAAAAAGTGTTACAGTCATTCTTTATCATTTAAGTGTATTAAAACTGCTAGTTCTTCACATCCAAAAGATTGACCATTGACTGAATTGTTGCTCCTGCTAGGAAGAAACAAGCAATAATAATCGAGATTTTCTTTAGTGGGGTCCTGTGTGTTTGTATGGGAGGTAGCTGGGTTCCTGCTTCCCGGGGCATGGCTGGAGTCATGCAGCAAGGGACACTTTTCATTCTCACCATTCCATGCCTATTTCCAGACAACTCACTGCTCAAACAACCTCTTTGCTTCCTCTCATGATCCTCTTGCTAGAAGGGAATCTCTGATTTTTCTGCCTGCCCAGGTGACCTCCACAAGTAGAGACCCTCCTGGTTACTCCTGGTCTACAGTGCAAGAGTTTATCAGCAGGCATAAACTTCTGTGGCTGTAGATGTGCATGTGCCCTCCTATTTGTTCTGTGAGATAGCAAAAGCCAATAGCCTGGGAACTGGTCGTCTTTGACCCTCTATCCTTCCCAGTGCTCTTAGCTTTCAAATGACAAGTCTGTCAGCAAAATGACTCTGTAGACACTGTGTTGTATATATCTGTTCCAAAAGGCCTTTATCCATAACCTATGACGCCCCTGCCTTCAACATTACTTTTCTCACCCCTTTGACGTTTGGGGAGGGAAAGGGAGCAAAAGAACTACAGTCCTACAATTCCCCCTTCCCTAAATATCCCTCTCATGCTCTTGTACTGCCTCTTTCCCTCCTAGCCCACTTTGCAAATCACTTAATATAAAGAGAACAATCACCTCTCTATCCTCAGAGTTTTGTTCAGGGCATCCAGGATTTTCAGTATGTGAAGAAGAGGGCTTTTCACAGCTGCAGTAGGACGACTGCAGGAACAGAAGCATTTGTGCCACACTGCAATGGAAAAACAAGTCAATAGCAATGAAGGAGCTAAGAAATGATGTTACGCAAAAGTGATGTCCTTTCACAAGGCAGGTCATGAAAAAAATCTCCCCTGTGCCAGCACCTTTCCTTTGGGGTTGCATGCTTTACCCAATAAGCAGCCTGTATCTCCTCTGCTTCTTGTTAAGGGCTCCCCATATGAGTTAGTAGAAGTGGTCCTGTAGATGTGTGGCAAAAGGTAAGTCAGCGTGGCACCATCTTTCACAAAGTCTACAGTTTTTTGAAACCTAGAGGATGTGGGATGGATCTAAACATGGAAAAGGAGACCTGTCAAAGAAGTGCAGCAATATGTAGTGCTGAATGCAAAGATATTTTTAGCCTAGTTACCAAAGGTTCAAGTTATAACTCTGTTAGAATATCTGTCTGGGTATCAGTCTCCAGTCATTTTTAAACCTGCTGGTTAATTTTACTCCAAATAGCGAGCATAATTCAGCTTCAAGCCTTGCTCCAAATACAACAGCACATGGTCCAGAAGCTGGATATCAACCTACAAAACATCCTTTCTTATTAGCTCATTTGGGAAGTTGTTCCTTTTTCTCTTTTTTTCAGTCCCTTAATTCCACTTGGAACTGAAAGCCTTCCATGACAAACTGTTGGCAGTGTGGTATGACTATATAAAACCCTGTGGCTTCAGTAAGTCTGCATTTTTTTGAGAAAAATACTTCATTTGAAAAATAAGTAACCAACTCTACTGCTTTTACTGTTGTTCCCTTTACTGCCTAAATGGCAGTGATCTTCCCACCATTTTGCACTTAAACAAAATACAGCATATTTCCGTAATTTTCATATTTCCCCCCCAAAATCCACAAAAAGTACAGAAAAAAGTAGTTTTTAACCTTAGTCTGAGCATAGCTGCAGAGCAGTGGTGCTTAACACCTTGACAAAATGAAGGGTAAAGTCAGAAAACGGTAAGTTAAACCATTTCAAACAACAATATTTAGTTGTGTTCCTATCACCCATCACAGCAGAAGTGTCAACATTATTAGATGTAGGCTTCTTTGACTATCCTTACACATGAACACTGGCAAAAGTAGCTGTTTTAAAAATGCTGCCTTTCTCCCTCATTAATCCCTCATTTTGAGGAGATACCAATCTGTTGTCCAGGCTTTTTATTGCCACTGCAGGCATGAATCTATTGTCTTAACATGTGCATAAACAGCTATTTTAGATGTCCTGGTGACTGAAGACATCCACACAGAGCTGAGAGAGATGAGACAGGTAAGGCAGGAAACCCGTGCCCTCCTGGAGCCACAGGTGAGGCCAGGTGAAATAAATGCAAGTGGGCATCTCAAAGGGCACTAGACACCTATGTGTGGGCAACTGAATTAGGTCTTCTAATTCAGGCCCCACTGAGAGCTTACAAATATGGAGGCACCTGTGTATGTTTAGACCTCTATATATCTAGGCATGTTACTCTCATATTAAATCCTTCCCTAAAAGTCTCATAGCTAATCCTCAGCAAGATTTTGAGGTTTTTCATGCTAAGTTTAAATTTGGGGGGATTAGAAGTGCATGTATTGAAATGAGTGATTAGCTTTATACTAAAAAAAATGAGAAGAAATTTAAAGGATATAGAAAGGCTGCATTTTGGATTCATTCCATGTCACTTAAGTCATTTAAAAAATAGTTGTTTGGTCTAAGTTAGTCTAGGCTCCTTCTGCCACTGATCATGAAGGCAACCTAAATAAATCCCAGTCACTAGATATCCAATTTTGACAGCTTGCAGTCTTTGAGGTGAAGGTTGCATTTCTTTCCACCTTTCCAAAACAACAGTCTGTGACTTTTTTTTTCTTTTTTTGTAAAATTGAGTATTTTGTTAAAAATTGGCCTAAAAGAACAAGTAAAGGTGTTAAATAACCTCAACAGAAGGTCAAATTCTGTGAAATGAAATAGTGACATTGCTTCAAGCGGTTATAACAGGAAACCTATGCTTCCTACCCTGCACTGCAACAGGGAGCTGTTGAGCTGGGGAGACATTGGAATTGGAGTTGGCTCTGTGTCAGGGACGTGTGTGCTGTCAGCAAAGGGTTTCAGCAGTAAAGCCTTCAGGGTCTTTTCAAAAGAGTACTGGGCATAGCATTTATCATTCTTCTTCATCTCCTGAGTTTGTTGTACATTATTGTGATCCCCAAAGAGAAAACTCAGTGAAACATCACTGCTTCCCTCTTCTCTCTCTGTGTCTCTGTCTGCTGCCTGAGGGTGCCGTTGCACCCTGTGGGTCTGACTCTCCTCTTTCTTTTCACACTTGGCTCCTGTATGAGCACTTAATTTTTTAAAGGAAGCAGTTTTTATCTTCTTTCCTCTACTCAGGTCATCTATAATTTTAGAATCTTCTTTGGCACATTGCTTACTGCCAATCTGTGGTATCTTCCTGTTCCTGGGTACCTCTCCCGCACCCCTCAGCAGTGGCATGCAAACACCACATCCTGCTCCATCAAAGAAACCATGCAATTCTGATCTTTGTCACACAGCTAAACCATCCCACCTTGTAATCCCAGGATAGTCATGTCTTCCAGCAGTCTCAATTGCATCCCCTAATCTCACATTCCTGTCCATGTGAGAAAGGGATTTTCTGCTTAAAAAAATTGAGAACTAGCAAGGGTGAAAATTTCTCACACCAGCAGCGCTGCAAAGCACCCTAATGCAGCCGTGCAGATTCCCTTACCTTTTTCCCTCCCCACATCATCATTAACTCTGTCTTTGGTTCTCCCCACATAGGGGCTGAAGTCCCTCAGTTTTCATATCTCTTTGCTGTCCTAGCCTTGAAATACTCACTTTGCATTACCCTATCCCTCAGCCGTGCCTAGTTCCTCCAAAACAGTGTCGAGGGCCTCTCTGGAGCAGAGAAAATTTAAAATATTGGCATTGTATTACATAATTCACAAAAGAAACCACAAACATACCTGCTGTCTACAGCAGGACTGTCAATAACATAACCTGGGCTGCAAGAAAACTGTAGGCAGTTTGATCTGTTTAAGCCCTGTCCCTGAAGATCAGATTAGATATCTCTCCTTCTCTGTTACTCGTATGTTCTGCAAGCACTTGTCTCAGCAGATTAATACAAATGGGCTTTTCTAGGCTTTCCTAGCAAGTAAATAGGAATAAACTACCACGTCCTTCAAAATCCATAGACCCGGGCTATGTTTTGTAGTGGATTATGTAACTGGGCAAATTGGAGATGAGTTGCACAAGGCACTTCTGGCAGAACTGGTTGGAAACCAGGTGAGACTCTTTGTTTTTCATGTCACTACGCTGAAAGGTCTTAGGCAGGGCAACAGATGATGCCCTTTTCTCCTTCCACTCACTCCCACCAAGGTGTAGTGCATGGAGCAAAGGCAGTTTTCTTATTCTACCATTACATTACAGTCCAGGTTGCTACCACAGGAGCCCTTTTTATGTGCCACAGCAGCTTCCTCTGATAAACCATGGCACTAAGACTCACCAGCCCATTTCCAACAAACTTGCCAATGATCACCACACCAGACAACAGGGTGGTGTAGTCAGGGTTCATTTCAGCATTTGAAACAGAAAGGCAATCTAGTCAGAAGAGCGCCTTTTCCTTTGTGAGAAAAGCCAGCATTCACCCACCCTGAGGAGTACTGGGAAGGAGGTAAACACTTTGTTGCTTTTTTTGGTTGTATAGTACAAAACAGCTATTTAAAATGTTTTAAGATGTATATGGGATGGCCTAGTAGGGTTTCAGTGAGGCAGGGTGCCAGGGCATATTATGTAAAGTGTTGATCTTTCCTACTTCTTAAATTGGATATAGAACAGTCAGTTTCTACTCCTCCTTTCTGGCAACAGACCCAGCCTTATGTACTTCCATATAAACTGGGCCCCTCGTAGCAGAATAGCTGTCCAAGGTATCAACAAGACTCAGAAACTGCAGTGGTCCTGTTGATGATGGCAGTTCTCTTCTCAGGAATCAAGGGTATGGTCTTCTTGTTCCTCCCATGCTTTTGTTCTTGTCAGCCTGCACCTCCATTGCTGCATTTCTCCATCTTCCTGAATCCTTCAAACACGGTTTACCTCTGCAGGGACCATGACGAACAGGAGCTGATGACATTTGAGCTGCAGGTCCATACAACTGGCTGGGTGGCATTTGGATTCAGCCCTCATGGACTGTTGCCTGGATCTGACATTGTGACAGGAGGCGTCTTTCCAAATGGCAGCATCTACTTCTTGATGCTGATGAAGTTGAAAAGACTTCCTGCATCCCTCTTTGCCAAGGGTCATGCTCAAAGTATATTGGTTTGAAAGCATATGGGCTCAACTGGCTAAAGATAGATGTCCAAGGCCATTTGAGATCCTTAGTTGGCATGGCCTCTGACTGACAGTCCAGAAGAGCCCAGGTCTTCTGCAGGTCCTGTGTCATGCCTGCTAGCCCCATGCAGCTACCTGAGATACCCTATGGTATCCCAGATGGCAGTAGATGATGTTTAGGCAAATAAGCTGATCCCATCTGCAAGTCAAAACCACAGCCAGAATCAATTAGATATGACTGAAGCAATCACCCACCATGAAGCTAGAAAAGGCTGCTGGGAGTGTAACTTCTGATTTACCCAAACCAGAGGTCAGGTCAGACACGAGTCAGATGTGAAAGTCCCATGTTTTCCCTCAGTGAAGCTCTTCAAAGTTTAATTTATTTGGTTTCCTCCGTAGTAGGCAGAGAAATGTGTTCACCTCCAAAGGCTGCTTCTTCCTGACAATCTTAAATGTCTCCCTTAGGAATAGGATAGGACGTCCTTGGGACTTGCTGTTTTTCCCATTGTTTGTAAAGGCAACCACTAAAGATAGATGCCTGATGTTAAGCCAACTGGAGTTTATAGGAACAAAATGCCACTGAAGGTGCTAAATAAAAAAACAGGGTCTTTTTATTTTGTTTCAATCGTGAAAGAAACAATCGGTTTAATGTTATCCAGATACAGAAAGAAAAAGAGTTTACACCAAGGAAGTGTTTACCAGTCACAGTTTTATTTTGTTCAGCTGTTTTCAGTTCCCTTTTCACACAACAGTAAAATCTGTTTTGCATGAAATATGCCTTGGTGCTTGTCTAAAATGGGTGAATTTTGGAGGTGGTGAGGTAGCTAGCCTTACTTGTGGTCGTTGGTTGCAAAATCATTCTTGTAATACCCAGTTTTGAAATCTTTTTGTGACTGTGACACAGACAGGAAATTTTTGGCTGTGAATGACTACAGGGAAAAAAGTATGATCAATTTAGAAGAAAAACTTGTTCTTTATTTTTTAATAATTATTTTTTTAAAAGTGATTTTGGGTAAAACCAAAGCATTTAATTTCTCCTAAAAGAACATCCTGAAAGGAAAAATTGAAATGTTTGGTTTCAAAAATATTAAACATTCCATTATTTTCAGAAGAGATATTTAACATTTTCAATGTTTTTCTGCATTTGTAGCTGAAACTCTTTGTTTATATTGGAAAATAATTTTGTTCCCACAAAAGTTTTATGTTTTTTCAACTCTTTTACATGTCAGAAAATATCTCCCAATTATTTAGGTCTGGAGACATTCCAGTAAGCAAGCACATTAATGACTACAAAAATCCACATTTGCTCAGTAGGCTGTAAAGCATATCCATTGAATCCGTGGAACAGACAGTTTGAAGAAAAAAATAGGCTAGTTACTGTAAATGGAGTTTAAGTGGGGTTTTCCATTTGCATTCTTCCTTCTAACCCTCTCTGTCTTGCATCCTTGGTTTTTGTTTTAGTTTTCCTTGTTACTACAACCATAACAAAGTCATTATCTGAGTAATATCCAATGGGTGAAAAACTAGCCAAAAAGGCTTGTTTTTACAAAGGCGGGGGTTTTTGTCAGCTGTTTACTGCCTTCCTCTTTCATAAGGTATATTTAATTTAAAACATTTTATTTATTTCAAAGTAGCTCATTTGCAGACTACTTGTCTTTGAGTTTGGATCTTTTAATGAAAGAGGTATTTCAAAACAGGAAAATGTAAGCTATATTTTCAAACTATGATGTGTCCCTATGTAAACTGAGCATTTGGGTTAGAGGAAAATTGCTTAGAGTATTCTGAAAGTCCAAATCCATAGATAAATTAAAGAAGAAGAAAGAATATTAGAGGAGATACTGGGAAACTTGGCAAAAGCTGTAAGCAGGTTTTGAAATAATCACTTAAAGGAACAGAGATGGGAGGAAAAAATACCCGAAAGGGTTTCACATAAAAATATTCTTCCTTGACCAGACTGTTGTCTGGTAAAATTTTTCTCTTTTATCCCCCCAAAGTTGAGTACTGTAGCAAAACTTTTCAATGTAGCACTTAACAGCCGTACATTAGGGAGACATTTGCTTTATTATGTTTCAGGTTTCTCTTGGAGGGATTTTCATCCTGTCTGCAGCCACTGCCTACTCATTTCTGGTCATTTGAACTCCTTTGCCACAAAAATATGATGCGATCTTAGTCAGTCAAATTGGATCTTTACTCTTTTTTATCCTTCTTCCCTTTCCGCAGCTGTATGTACAGTCCCACCTTTTCACCTCATATTTTCATAGCAGCAGTTAGTTTTGGCCCATTTTGTTCCCAGTGAGATTTCTACAGGAACTAGACATTTAGATGCATTTCAAACTCTGCCTCATGTTTCTGTGCCTTTTTACTGAGTAACAATTGGATTTGATTACCTCAGTCATGCATTATTTCTTTTACACTATGCCTATGCTGCTAAAGCCATTGGTTAGCTTGTAGTTTCTAGGAGAGCTTAGCGTTGCATCCACAACCAGGCCCAAGTTCCAGGTGGTATAGAAAACCTAAGAGTTAAAGTAGAAGCTTTGGTATGCCTAAAATATTTTACTTTTGAACTACCTCTGTTTTTCAGCAGGGCTTATTTTACTTTCCACCCTGTATGGTTGAGCCAGATGTGCTAAGATGTCGCAGTGTGCAGCAGGTCACTCACTCGGAGAGCAGGGAAGATCCTCCAGTTTCCATCTTATCCAAGCCATCCTCTGGGCAATGGGACCCAGGGGCTGCTCTTTCCTTGAGCAAGCGGATATAGCAAGGACTGGATGCGAGTTCTCTTCCATTGGTTTGTGGAAATCACCAGTGAAAGCAGAGGAGCTTTTTTGAGAATGCCATGCTTTGGTAGTTACTGAGGTCCCACCAGTGGTACTTGGAAACATGACTTCTTGGAGTGTAGGAAGCTCTTCTCTTCTCTCTCTTGCTTTGACCACTGTTCCTTTTCCAGGATGGTCACATGGTAGATGAGGCAACCCTTGAGGAAGATGAAAGCCAGGACTACCAACTGCTGTCAAGTGACAGAGAATGAGACCTCCACCACCATGGTGTTCAAACACCACCTAAGGACATCTGACCCCAATGACCAGGATATCACAGTAAGGAAGGGGGTTGCTCAAGCAACATCCCAAATAAACCTGCTCTCGCATCCCACTGTATTCCCAGATCCCCCAGATCAGATCTGAGAATGACAGGTTTTTCTCACAACAGTACAATAATAGGAATATAAAGAAATACATGGAACCATATAGCCACATTTGTAATGCCCATTTTTAAGGGTACTATTTTGATGTCACTGATGTGTTTTTTATAATGTTTTCCAACAAAGAATTGGGAGGATATAAATCCCAACATTTTCTTAAGCTTGAACACAGGTCTTCAAAATCCTACCCATTTCTCTGTCCCTCTCTTGTTTGCCATACGTAAAAAACTATCTAGTGTGGGAGATAAAATTTTTATTTGCCTAATATAAGGCAGTATTTTGGTAAGAATTGTGGTTAGTAAATTCAGAACTTTTTTATAATCTCAGTCCTTCTCCCTTGGAAGAGAGAAGTATTGGTATTGACTGACATTAAAGCTTAGCCAACCCAAACTGGTATTTTAAGTCAGAGATTTTTCAAAAATATGCTTTGCCAAGTTTCACAAGCATATGAATGCACACGATTTCAGAACTCTGCATATATAGACACTGTTTACACCGTTTCACCTTTACTTGAGGGTCCTCTGGGTAAATCAGTGCTATCCAAGGCTTAGCCCACTCAGAAATGTTTGTCCAGAATTCAGTGTACATTCACCATTTTTCTGCAGTTCAAACACATGTGCAAGTGACTGGTTAGATGCCTTTGTAGCCACAAACCTTAATGACCTTTACTAATTGAAAGAAATACAATCCCATTCTGAATGGGAAGAACCTACAGACTTCCGTAGCTGCTGCTGTCCTTACATGATGGGGCAAATCCAGGCAGATCATTGAGCGCATTCGTGCTCAACAGTAGCTGTTGATGCAGAATCAAGGGACTACAGTTTTGCCAGCATTTTCTGTAAGTCCCTTAGTAATTCTTTGTAAAAATTGCCCGAAGTGCGTTAACAGTATATACATATAAATGAACTGCATCTGCTTGCTCCAGGAAATGTAAAGATCTGAAAAATCTGATCTTTAGCACTGTTGTACATCTCCCACAGCTAGAACAGTATCCACACACTCAGTATCTGAACGTTTAAAACCAAAGTGATGCAAGTTCCCTCATAGTCTTTTTTTCAGCTTTCTTTCATTTCACGTGCCAGCACTTTAAATCCATGCGTGCTTTAATAATGTGTGTGAAATGACAGTGAGTACAGCTTTCTTTGTGTCTTTTCCAGCCAGCACCCTCTCTTTGGGAAGAAAAACCCATTATGTCTCTGTCTGGACAAGACAAATCTTGTGTGTTACACTGCTTACTTTCTGTTGTGTGTTCTGACATGTTGTCTTGAGTGTCTGGGTATGTACCAAATATGCACAGTTATGTTATTTTAGGTGGCTTCTAATTGCACATGGGTAGTATGTGGATTGAGTTTTAATATGTGCACAGTGGCGTAAGGCACGTGATGGAGGGTGAATACACGTGTGGTTGATGGGAAGGAATGAAGGAGATTTTCCAGTGAAACATTCCCATTACAGATGGACACAGCACACCTCATTACTGCATTTGGCACTGATGACACAGTCCAATTCTTTAAAGGCAAAAAATTTTCCAAATCTCTTTTCTTGATGAGGTACAGAGGCCCATCTGACTTAACTGACCCCACAATATTCTTCACGTATGACCTGAAGCTGGACAATGTAAGTATTAGACAAGAACTTTGCCTGGCATGTTGAAAATTTCCCCTTCTTCTGCCTTTCTTTGCAAAGTTGATCATGCCCATGCTGGAGGTTTGGATTACACAGGTCAAAAGATGGGCAAGTCTGATCTTGGAAACATGCAAATACAGCTGGCAAGAGTGGGAAGAAGCGGGAATGGAAGGCTTGCTGTGTGGAGGGTAAAGGGCTTATTTGTTAGGAAAATGCTGTAAGGTGCTGCCTGTTCCCTTGACTAGAGTTCCCTTGACTAGAGCGAAACACAGACTGAATTGCAATATAATTATTAACTCAGGCATATATGTATACAGGTCTATTGTCCCATTCATATAGACCCCTATAAAAATATCTATAATATACTGAAGATATTTACTGCTTCCCATCTTAGTTTCATAGGAACTACACATTATCACAGAGAAGAGAAATAATAGGTATACATTTAAATGCCCTGTGACAATTTTGGCTAAGAGCTCAGAAAATGCAATACATACTACTGCGTGCGCTGCCTCCAGTATTAACTTATGCAACATCTCAGTGTCAGATATAAGGATTTACCAGGAGAGCTGGAGCCCCCCATTAGCATTGCCTCGTGGTACATGTGCCATCCTTGTCAAATGGAGTTCAAAAGTGCCAACTCAGTGTGGTATTGCATTAACACCTTCCTTCTTTAAACAGCATCAGCCCACACAGTCAGCACTCACTCAAGACGCAGCAGAATCTGCTGATCAGCGTGGGCAATATTCCATAGTAAAGAGGGGCACTATTTTTATGTAAAGATTTGTGGGATTAGTGCTATCATGTCTTGTGCTTGTGACTCCAGAATACCAGCAATTAAAAGTGTTGATTGAGCTGGGTGGATGTTTCCCACACTCGGTTCATGTTACAAAAGGCAAATTAGTAATGCAATTCCCTTTTGAAAAAAAAACAGAAAAAAACTCAAAGAAAAAGAATTTAAGACCTGGTGGAGCTGACAAGTGTGTTTTCCCTTCACCAGAATACAGTTTCATCTTCTTAACCCTTTAATCCTCTCACTTATTGCAACCAAAACCCAAGCAGTCACTTGCTGAATGCATCATCCTTCCTGCTCCCTCCACTTCTGGGTCTCATTCTCCTTGCACTGCCTCCGTTTGGCTTCTCCAATTCCCTGCATACATTATTGAGTTGCCAGGGGAACCTTCAGGTGACTCCTGTTTGTTTCTTTTCCAGTTTGCTGTTCCAGTTGAAGAAACCACATATGCCTGTACCTTTATCCCACTGCCCATGGTCAAGCAGAAACACCGTATCTACAAGGTGAACTTGCACACTGCCTTACTGGGGAAAAACAGGATAAGACAGACTTGCTCCTCCAATCACGTGTACAAGTGTGTCTTTTACAGGATTTTAGTATAAATTTGGGAGCATTCTGCCTGTCCTTCACTGCCATTAGGATGAGCTGGCTAATGTGCCCAGCTTGTGTGGAGATAAGCTCTGTCTTGTTTCTAGCTTTGGAAGTACCTTTGTCTTTATGTACATCACACCTGAAGAAACCTTGCTACAAGTATGATGTCTCAGTGTAGTGAGCTCAGGCCATGTTACTTATTGGTATCTTTGAGAGGAAAGGGATCCTCCAGGATTTTCTGCATCAAAAGGACTTTTGCTTTTGTCCTTGGACATTGCTAAGAATATTTGTATAAAAGGCAAAACTAACATTTCTGCCATCCCGCTTTCAAGATTGAATATGCAAAAAGGAAGAGCAAACAGAAGAAACAGGTTCTTTCCAAAGAAAGCCTAGCTTACTTCTCAAATTAAGATGACTTTGCTTCAAGGTCAAGCAACCCTTCTTATTTTTGTGGGTTTTGAATGTTTAAAAACAGGTGTTCTGCTACAACAGCATAAGGCAAAATTTCATAAGGAAGACTTTGCATGGACTGGAAAAAAGAATTTAACAGGTAATTCTACAGAACAAACTCAGGAGTTTTAGTCAGTTCTTGTGGTAACATAAGGATTCTGATGCCTGATCTCATCAGTGCTGGTAAAAAGTTCAGTGATTAATGAACAGATACAAGTTATTTGTGGGGTTTATTTTAAACTATCTCAATTACTGTACTTTGGTACAACTGAGGGAGCAGTGAATTACAGTGAACCTGAGATCAAGCTCCCTTATCTTGCTTTGCAGACAAGAAAAAGGTGTGTGAGGTAAACTATTTACATTTCTAATCTGGAACTACACTGCCTACCATAACAGGTCAAATAGACACCCCTGTGATTCTGATTAAGGGGAGGTGCTTTAAAGGAAGACGCAAATCCTTTCTGCAAAAATGGACTCTGCTGGGTGCATACCAAAATGAGTAGATAAACCATCATCCAGTTTACCATCCATTTTGTGAATCAGATTATATCTGTTTGCCTAAAATATGGTTAACTGCTCTTTCTTGTTGCCTGGGAAAGAAATATTTTAGGGTTGACAATAACTTTTTTTGACTCTTTCTCTTGGTTACAATTTGAACCTGTAATAACAGCCCACAACATAACCTTGGTTCATCTTGTTCTTGTTTATGCCTGTAGCAATGCCAGCGTGTTACCCAGTGGCATAGATGATTGCTATGGAGCCAATCCAGATTTTGCCCTGTGCTCTCAGGGTGCTTGTGGGCTGGGCTGTTGGAGGAGAGGTGAGTCTGCAGGGCCCATTCGCTTCTCCATTTCTTGTTATGAGCAATAGTACCCTTGTTGTCAGCTTGTCCAGTAAGACCCCACAGTCCTGCAGGGCCAACCAAACTGGGGAAGTTTCCTTATACTGTCCACACTTGACTACTACTGCTGCTGCATCAGATGATGCTGGCGATTTCTACGTAGTTGCTGATACTCTGCATATGTGTGTATGTTATTATCATATCTGCATTAAACAAGTGTTACATGTCACATACTAAGGCTTTCATTCTGACCTTTTAATAGCATTGCCATTAGTTTCACAAAATTCTCCTCATGCTAGTCTTCCATAACAGAAGTGTACCTACTTTCTGGGTTTTTTTTCTACTGGCTCTCCCTCTCTTTCGGCAGAGTAAAATTAAAAGTCCAGTGAAATTGGTGCTTCTAACTGACTGGCCTAGTTAGAAGTCAGTGCTGCACAAATTTTAGCATCTATCTTGTGCCCTTCAGTTCAAAATGCATTTTGTATTTCTATAGTATGCGTGTACCTGGGGATGGAGAGAGAAAAGAGTTAAGTTTTAGACAAAACCCTTATACGAGTTCTATTCAGATTTTATGTTATGCAGTGCCAATACTGATATGAAATGTACTGCAAGAGTGTACACATGCTATAGCCATTTCCTATTAAATACAGCATAAAAATAAGAATGAAACCAATCAAAAGGATAAATGAAAAATAAATTTTGAAAATTATTCCTTGTTCCAATTCAGAAGGAAAAGAAATGGAACTGGCAGAATTTCCCACAACATTTTGCTTCCTAACAATGTCTAAAGAAATATTCAGAGATGCAAGAAATTAAAAACTTTCTTTTTGTAGGTTATCAATCAAGAAATACCAAAGGAGAGTTAAAAAATAACTACTTCATATAAGTTTATTCCTCCTCTTCCTTTTTCCACAAGTCTTAACAACTTCCAGATGAAGCTGTGGTTTCCATAGGGACACCTTGGGAGCCTCAGTACATCTGACTAGAAATCCACTACAGCAATTTTGACTTATTACCAGGTAGGTAATGCTGGGCAGCTGTCTGACAAAGAACAGCCTCAGGATGGAAGCCTCAGACCTCACCTACAAGCCTATTAGAAACCAGCTTCTGCATGAAACACTTCCGTATGTTGCTCAGTACAATCTTCAGGACAGTAAGAAGAAACTGGACTGAGCCTCCATTCAGGAAGAACTTTAACTTTAGGAACATTGACAGTTATATCTGCTTAGATTAGACATGTCTTACTATCGAAAAAGCTGAGCACGTCTTCCTGCTATGATACTAGCGGAAGTGTTAGGGAAAATGTCAGGGGAATGTAGGCATCGTGAAAAAGGAGCAGGGTCGGAAGGGACAGAGTGGCTTGGGAGAAATAGGTGTGTCAAGGGTCCGGATGAAGTCCTGAGAGCCTATTAATATCACCTCAAGCTTCTACCATGACCTCCAGCACTCAATCCCTATAGCAGGTGATGAAGAATGCCACCATGGTATTTGCTATCATTTTACAGAAGGGGAAACAAAAGTTTCTACTACATAAGTAGTTCCAAGCCACTTGGAATTTGAAAACGAAACAAAACCCAGAACTAAAAATTAATTGTGCTTTGGGACAAAGAGGTATCACAGAGGTCTAAGTGCTTGGTAGTATAGGTAGAATGCCTATCTCCTCCTTAGGTTTCTAATTTCAGAATAACCCAGCATGAGCCAAGCATCATGCTGCAGACAGTTATAGGGAGGCAGACACCTAGTCCGTGCCAGTGAGCCAGAGAACAAGCCACTATCCTATGATATTTAGCAATATGGGTGCAGCCCAAGATGTCACAGCGACACTCTAATCTTAGAGTGCTCACGGTGACATCTTCAAGATCAAGTTCCCTGCCTGTCTACGTGGCATAGCTGGTGGGGACTCTGGGGTGTGATGTGAGTTCCATCTGGAATGTCAAGGGGAAACTTTGGCTTTTCCTGGTCCTTAGATGGCTGTGCTCTCACACCAAATCCCTAGACCCCTGCACTGTCTCACATACTGCCTCACATGCTGATTCACTCTGCAGAAACTCCACACATACTGAGTTGATCATGTAGGTATGCAGGGAACCTGAACTGCACTGTAGGCAAGTTCTGGAAGACAGGAGAGTGCCTGTCCCCACCCAGCAACCAATGCAAAGCTGAGTTATGAGCAGGGCAGATGTTGTCTTGTTTGGCTTGTAAGCACACATATGAAATATCATTCAGAAGAATCTAGGCTGTTCCAAAAGCACATCTGCCCTTGAAGGTGGTCTTCCTCAGTTATTCTTAAACACCAGTGGCACCCTCCAATCAAACATGGTTTAAACACCCTGGTCCTGCATCTCCCTACCCACTCCCCAGCATGCCAAGGAATGGGGCAGAGTGACTAGAAAGGCAACCTCAAAAAAGTTGGACTAACAATTGTCTGATGGGTGTTTTTCCCCTCTCTGGCCAGTGGTATCTGCAAAATGCTCACCTAGCAGCCTCTGCAACCTAACTGTGACATGGCAGAAGCAGGGGAAAACTTTTTAAGAACCTTGAGAAACAAACTTGATCTGCTATAACTAGGCTAAATAAATGGGGATTTTGTAACTTGAAAGGTGCATTGTGAATATGTCTGCTCCCCAATTATGCCTGTCTGTGTCTCTCAGGAGTAGCACATTATAGGTAGCAAACGTGGTTGTCTCTTGGAAAAGGAGCAAAGTAGACATCAATAAAACCTATTGGCTTCAAAGCCATCCCTCAGTTTCAGTGCTAGTGATCTCCAGCCCAAACTGGCCTGACACTTGGATTGCTATGCTAGACAGCAAGAGAAGACGAGTAACCTCCCTCCATCTTACTAGCTAGCACCTTCCAAGTGTGTGCTCCAAGTAGCAAGGAGTGATATAATCAGGAGAGTTTTCCCTAGGCTTCAGAAGAAAATGGAAGGTTCTGTCTCTTTGCTAAGAATCACCTGAGGTCAGCCTAGAGAGGACTAAGGCAACAGTTCAATTTACTTAGGATGAGCATATATCAAAGAAAGGACCTTTACAGACTTTACCATGCCAGGATCATGTCCTGAAGCCATCTCAAGCACAGACTCCAGAGCAGAAAGTCAAGTGTTTGAAACACCTTTTGAACAGAGATGATTCAAGCACAGTGAGCAGCTGTGGTGACTATGTTTTTCTGGGGTTTCCCCTGTAACACGTAGGATAACTATGTTGTTGTTAGTCACTTGTCCAATTATTGGAGATCCCAGACTCTTTGGAGCTTGACCTTGGCAGAATATAGCAGATTGTGATCTTTGATAGCAATTTAAGGGGCAGGCCTGTCTCCTTTTTAGGTGGTAATAATATCCTACCATAGGCTAAAAGTCACACAAAGCCAGTATGAGCCACTTAGCCAGAGCTNTTAGCCAGAGTTTTTTTTTTTTTTTTTTTGTTCCAGACAATAGCAAAAGTTTTTGGCTGCTGCTCTTTATGCAAGTCGCACAGTATGCATAAACCATGTGTCATGTGACAGAGCATCTTCTTTCTTGACTTGAGCTTTTGTGAAGCCTGGCCTCCAAGCCAGCTTCCTCCCTCCTGAACCCATTTTGCTGTAAGGTGTAACTGGACAGTGGTGTGAGCCTACCAGTGCACCTGCTCAGGGCGCCAGCAGTCACAAAATGGGCCTACAACAAGTAAGCAGGGTATGTGACTCCCACTGGAACAGCCTGGCCATGAGCACCACAAGGATTTGTGGGCTGGATGCCTTTGATGCACTTTGCAGTGTGCATAGTGGATGTACTTGGCAAGATCTAAGGACCTGTAACATGTATGGAGAAGCAGTGCTCAAGCAGAGCAGAGACCACCTAAGCAACAATGTCACAAAGCACTGTAGAAACATCAAGGAAGAATTCACATGTGATATTTCTGCATCGGCAAGGGAGGTCCTAAACAGCCTGCCAACTCTATTCTGCTAGGGTCAGAGAGTCTTTTTGTTTAGGACAGCGTTTTGTAATGCAAGTGTTGGAGTTCTTACTTCTGGGATCCCAGACTGTCATGTGAAAGGCGAAAGTTTCAAGGCACAACAATTACTGACATTTAAAAAGCCCATATTTGGACTCCAGACCAAAGAGGGTTGGGTGAAAAATTTCAAGTGTATGTTTGGGACTAACTGTCCCTGAAAACACGTTCTGTGCAACAGAAAGTACAAAAAAGCAATGGTACAAAAGCAATCAGGCATGACTTCTGGAGAGGATTTTTCTTGGCTCTGTTAATTTCATCCAGGATTCCATTATTCCACAGCCTGCCCTGGAAACATTATAACTTTCTCCCCTTGTTTGTCTTCCCCGGGAATGGTGAGCAGCTGAGGATCATCTGTGAGGACAGTAAGTATGACTTCAGACTGCAGGAGATTCGGGACATAAAGGAAATCCTCATAATCAAACCAGTACAATCCTCCCCTGGGATGTAGCTGTGGGTGGGCAGGCTGGGGAGGTGGCAAGTACCGAGGTGTCAGAGCACACCAACATATTCTGTCCTTCCTTCCACCTCAGGCTGTGGCCCTTTGTTTTCGCACAGTTTCCTGGTTCCCCACATTGCGAGCGGTTGTTTTATGTGCTTTGCCTGTACCACTCTGATGGTGTGACCTACTGTGTTCCCTAAGGGGATGAGATCCTGGTCGAATGCAACTTTCATATGCTGGATCGGTCAGGGATTAATTTTGTAAGTTTGTTTTTCTACCTACAAATCTTCCATTGCTTTTAAAATTAGTTTATCAGCATTAAAATATTTTTGGCAGACATATCTCTCTTCCCCAAGCAAATACAGTCCTGGCAAAAACTTGTGTCAGACACAATATCATAGACATACTGAGGCACGCCTTGCACGGTTGCTCCATGGCTGGATAGTAGCTCTCCCGCAAGACCCTCCTAATACAGGCTTATGAACATATCCCAAAGCTATCTTGCATGTAATACCATACAAGCTAACTCTTGTCCAAAACGTCAAGTGCAAGTAGCAAAACTTGCAACTAAGTTGATTTTCAATCATTGAACACTTGGACTTAGTGGACAGGCAGAAGTCAAATACAGGAACTGACTTAATCTGACAGCTGGATCTGATTTGGACTTCTCAAAATGTAAAGACATTCTTTTTAGTTCTTCTTATTCAGACCAGATGCCAGTATTGCAGAACTTTGCACATAAATAGTTATTGTCATACTCAAGCTTCATAACTTATTTTAGAGCATATGCCATGCAGAGGAGTTAATGGCATTATTGCATTTAGAAGTGTGCACAAGAAACTGAGATTTGACCTAAAGAGAATTACAGAGTTTGTATTCACAGAGAGCAACACTGTTTGATTTGGTTGGGCCCATTCCAAAAGTAGGGATCATCTGAAAAATTCTGCTCTAGATGTCACACTCAGTTAGTTCCCTGAATGTTTTAGCTGAACTTTCCAAAGTTTCGTATTTTGGGATCTTGTAGATTGAAATAAAAATATAGTATTTTTCTTGAAGGAGAGAATAAGTAGATTTAGGTTATAAAACCACAGAGCAACCTATTTATCAGACTCTTGTGAGGATACTTTGATTCTCCGTTTCTAACTCTCAGACAAACAAATTCCTTTCTTTTTTTTTTCACCAGACAGGATCTGTGTGAGCTGTGAACAAGAGTGTTTTCCTGAGGAGAAATAGTCTCTTTGTTGTGTCTCAGGAGACCTCTGAGTCATCCTTGTGTCTTTTCAGGGTGGGCCAGTTGTATGGGCTTCCCTGACATATTGTACATTGCTTGTGCACACAAGCAGGAGGCCTCAGAGTGAGTCCTGAGTCAACATGTTTCTGGAAGTAGCATAGCAAAATGTGGCTGTAAAGAATGGCAAATGGAAAAGATAATGAAAATTAAATGTTGCTGATAGGGAAGAAAGAGCCATGTACCTGGATCTGTCAAGTTGAACTCCCTTGTTGCAGGATTCTATCAACTGTAATACTTTAACAATCTCTTCTCCTTTATCTTTTTCCCCCTTCCTTTTTTTTTTTTCCCCCCTCCTTTCT
>VYZV01023271.1:31963-50327 GCA_013401275.1 Pandion haliaetus | reverse complement strand
TACCTTCTCATCACTTGTCTTCACCTCCCCATTGCCCCTTACTCTTTCTGCAGTGCAGTGGAAGGAATGATGGCCATGGAGTTTGTTGACTGGGACAATGATACTGTCAAAATTGCAGAGAAGGCAGCCAAGAAGGCCCATCAAGTAGTCATGATTAAAACCATTAATGTAAGTCCCCCTTCCTGAGCAATTTGTGGGTGGGGAAATGGACTTGGCTCTGACCTTCCAAGAGTAAAGCACAGCTGAGTGATAGAGCAAACACATAACACCTTGGGTAACACCAGCTGTTCACAGCTTATCCATGGCTTTAGGAACTGAAAGGGATTACCTGAATTATGAAGTCCTGTCTCTTAGGCTGCAGTTGCAAGTAACTGTCCAAGATATATTTAGTCATCACTTAACTTTGAACTAAAAAAAGCTAAAAATCCTTCTCCAAAGAGAAAAAAACACTCTTGCGTCTTGGTAATATAACAATGTCTAGGGGGTGATGCCATGGCAGGGCATTTTTGACAGAATGAGCAATGAAATAATGCTGAAGTCCCTCAGACAATGAGCATACAAAGGGAGTTAGGATGATCCATAAAATCCACATACATGGAACATAGACTCATAAAATCATTTAGGTTGGAAAAGACCTTTAAGATCATCGAGTCCAACCATCAACAATGCCCACTAAACCATGTCCTGAGGTGCCCTGTCTGCATGCTTTTTGAATACCACCAGGGATGATGACTCCACCACTTCCCTGGGCAGCCTGTTCCAATGTCTGACAACCCTTTCAGTAATGAAATTTTTCCTGATATCCAATCTAAGGATTCCCTTCATTTCCTTACCACAAGTCTACTTACTTCCATAGCTTCCTGGCTCTTACTTATCTGACTCCATTTCAGTGCATCAGTCTGGTACCTACTCATCTTAGAGGTAAATTAGGGAAAAAAAAATTCTTAAATTGAGAAAGGATCAAAATTCCATCTTCTCCTCTCTCAGAGAGCTTCTCTGCTGTCAGAAGGGAGACCCATGTCGTGGCTTTCTCTCAGATGACTAGTTATGCATACAAACAGCAAGAAGACTAAAACACATCCAAAATTCGCAGTGTAACGCCAGAGTCTTGTGGCTCCCAAGTTAAAAACAGATCCTGTAATTTTATTTTTCCCTCTTTCCTTCCATCCCCAGGAACTCCAGAGAAATGAGAGTGGTCTAATCAGAGACATTAGTATTCCAGAGCAGGCTGCCTGTCACAATATTTCTGGACACCTCTCACTGTCAGGTCTGAGGGCCACTGCAAACCTTCGTTTGACCGCAGTATGTGTTTCTGAGTCACCAACCACCAATGAAACTGCTATACTTCCTCTTCTTTCTCTCACACAGCTGGTGTTTTCTTGGCTGATCTTGGCCTCTGAGTATGGGAAGTGAGGGGCAGAATACCAAAACAGATCACTGGCCCGCTGAAGAAGTCTCTGTAATTACCACCTGGTAGCACGGTATTCCAGATCTGATGGCCCTGAACATGAGAGGGTACTTAGATAATAGAAAATTGTCTCCCTTTGGAAGAAACAGGTTCAATGGGCATTGGCATTTACTTTATTTTCATAAAAAATACTTTCTAGTACAGTTTGTTCTAAATCAGAAAAGCAATGTAGTATAATGCAGTAAAGATGGGAATACAGTCATCTCTTCAATAGCTGCTGCTTAATTATTAAATCCAGAGCTTTCACAGATGGGCCTTTATATATATATTTGCTCACTGGCATTTCAGTAATCATTATCTAGTCTCAAGCTATCTACATACTCCCTGTACTTAGGTCAGTATAGACAACTAATCTCCTTAGTTATTTAAATTGATTCTAAAACTAGTCCTGCCATATCCATCAATGACTAAATGGCAGGGAATTTACCTGCTGATTGCTAGGCAATAGTGAGGCAATGATTGGTGGTTACTGAAAAATAGACCTTATACACTGTCATATAGCAAACCTATGAATTCTAATTTAAAAGCTAAATGATTTGCTGTTCTCTTTTCTTATATTTTCCCCCAATGCATGCATGACAATTAGAAGAGCAAATCTGATGATAGTTATGTTCTTTGTCACCATACTGACTCTTCCAAATTTCATACTGGTAATTTTCAACAAAATCTCTCTCCACATTCCCCAAAGCAGAGTCTCTGCTTATTTTGACAATAATTAGTACACCAGGTAAAAATACCCTCGGACTTTAAAAGCAAGCATCAAAAAAAAGAGTGATTAGGAGGGTAACTAACCACGCAGAGTGGATTCCTTCCTCACTGGGCTGAACATTTATTAGCTAGTAATTATCTTGGCTGAAACTGAAGCACGGACAGAAAAAAAATAATATTCACCTTGAAGGCAAGCTCATTAAGAGAATCCATGAGATTCCAAGAGAATCATCTAGACACTCAGAGCTGTGTCCCAAAGAATACATACATTATTGAGATCACTGTGCTGGGCTTAGTAACACAATCTTAATTGTCACAAAATATGGTCCCCTTCAAATTCCTATGGGAATATATGACATTCCTTCTCACTCACAGTGCAGCCAAGTCACAGGAAGGCTGGTACTACTGAGACGTTCATCGTCCCTTGTATTTAATTAGGGCAAGAGGCTTTAGACTAGACTAGACTAGACTAGTTTCAGTTGGAACAGATGTACAACAATCACTTAGTCCAACTGCCTGAGCACTTCAGGGCTGACCCAAAGTTAAAGCATGTTTTAAGGCCATTGTCCAAATGCCTCTTAAATACTGACAGGCTTGGGCCATCAACCACCTCTCTAGGAAGCCTGTTCCAGGGTCTGCCCACCCTCTCAGTAAAGAAATACTTCCTAATGTGCAGTCTAAACTTCCCCTGGTGCAGCTTTGAACCATTCCCACACATTCTATCACTGGATCCCAGGGAGAAGAGCTCAGCACCTTCCTCTCCACTTCGCCTCCTCAGGAAGCTGTAGGGAGTAATGAGGTCACTCCTCAGCCTCCTTTTCTCCAAACTTCCAGCCCTTTCACCAGCTTTGTTGCCCTCCTCTGGATGCATTCAAGGACCTTTACATCCTTCTTAAATGGTGGAGCCCTGGGCAGGTTTTGGCTGGGATAGAGTTAATTTTCTTCATAGTAGCTGGTATGGGGCTATGTTTCAGATTTGTGTTGAAAACAGTTTTGATGACACAGGGGTGTTTTCATTACTGCTGAGCAGTCCTTACACAGAGTCGAGGACTTTTTTGCTTCTCACCTCACCCCATCAGCGAGAAGGCTGGGGGTGCACAAGAAGTTGGGAGGGGACACAGCCAGGACAGCTGACCCCAACTGACCATGGGGATATTCTATTCCATATGATGTCCTGCTCAGCATGTAAAGCTGGGGGGAAGAAGAAGGAAGGGTGGGGTATGTTCAGAATGATGACATTTGTCTCCCCCCATAACCATTACACATGTGATGGAGCCCTGCTTTCCTGAAGACGGCTGAATGCCTGCCTGCCCATTGGAAGTGGTGAATGAATTCCTTGTTTTGCTTTGCTGGCATGCGCAGCTTTTGCTTTACCTCTTAAACTGTCTTTATCTCAACTCACGAGTTTTCTCACTTTTAACCTTCTGATTCTCTCCCCCATCTCACTGGGGTGGGGCTGTGAGCAAGCAGCTGTGTGGGGCTGAGCTGCCGGCTGGGGTAAAACCATGACAGGCCCAGAACTGCACACAATACTCAAGGTGAGGTTGCACCAACACTGAATACAGAGGGGTAATCCCCTTTTGACCAGCTGGTCATGCTGTGTTTGATGCACCCCAGGATGGGGTTTGCCCTCTCGGCTGCCAGGGCACACTGCTGGCTCATACTGTGCCTGCTGTTGACCAGTATATCAGGCTGGGTGATCAGGCTTCTCTTGTTAGATTACATCTGCCGTCAGTGCAAAAACTAAATATGGCATTTGCAATTGGTAAATGCTGCTGTGAGCTAAGATATTTCCTCTAACAGTGATTCACAACACAATGTCCACATAGCTGCCACCTCCTGCTCTATGAAAGTATTAGTCATTCAGGAATTAAAAACCTGGAAAGCGTTAGGGCTTGTCTTGCTTAGACTACCCTACTTGCTGCCTTTGCATATTAAGCACCCTTCACCCTTCTCAAAACTGGCTGGACCAATTCCAGTTTATGAATCCCCATTTGCCATCAGAAGTTACCTACACAGAGGAAGAATATGTTTCTGAGGTGCACAAACCCCACATTCCTCAGGACAGAGCAAGTCAGCCTGGCTGTGGTTTAGAAGAGCTGCAGACACATGACAGAGCCCCAAAGTGCGACAGGGTCCTTTTCCAACAGCGTTTAGTATATTTCTCTATGGATCAGGGGCAAATGTATCATGCTTTCAGATGTCTGCTTTTGAGAGCACTGCCTTCTGGAGTCTGTAGGGCTGCTCCCCATCATGTGCTGTGGGTCCACCCTGAAAGATTCATCCTCCTTTCTGTTCCATTTCATGTAATAATGCTTGTCTTTTCAAAATACAAAAGGCAGGGGTGGGGGGTGAGGGAGGGCAGGATGTCAAGATTTGGAAACTGGAAATAATACTAATGCCAGAACCACTTCCCGACAAAGGCGAACACATCAAGGCCACGACCTTACATTTAACATGTTACTATCAAAAGAGCAATTAGAAGTAGGCTTCCCTTCTCATTACAAGTTTCTGTATGACAGAAAGAGGAAAGAACTTCCGCCTGAAGGTTAGAGAGGGGAGGGAGCGATGATTCGTCCTCAGTCCAGAGTACCATTTTAAAAACAACAGTGAGAGGAAAAAAGAAGGGGGAGAAAGAATGTCAGAAAATCTCATTTATGCTGACTTGAACTTGACTGAATCAACCAGGCCCAGACTACAGAAGGTCACTGATGTCCAAGGTAGGTCAGTTGGTCTGCACTGAGCTTTCTTTGTATTCTTCAGCCTCCCAAACACATATTTTGAAAGAGTGCTGTTGAGCACCAAAGCCCCAAAGAGGACGAAGGAAATGTGAGGGCCAGTGCTGTGAAAAATGCACAGGGGAGGTGTCCATGTAGGTTTTTTACCAAAAAAAGGGGGGATTGTTATAAGGTCTAGTTTTAATTTGTTAAGGTGCAAGTGTGAGGGAGAGTTTTCTTGTGTGATATTGAGTACTTTCTATCAATTTAGGAGATTATTCTACAGCTGAACACCAATTGGTCCTGAACCAGGTGTGTTCTCACACAGCAGACTGATTCCTGAAGCAAACTGACCGGGAGACTGAGTGCCTGATGTTTCTGTTGTTTGAAGCATCTCGCAAATAGCCTGTTTCTTCTTGCTGAGCATAGTAGGCATTGCTTCAGGTTTTTTTTCCTCCTGGCTTTGTCTGTACAAACTACTTGATTAATAAATCAAGCAGAAAATGTTTCATGGACAGATTTAGTTTGATTTAGTATAAATGACTTGGCAAAATTCTAGCCTAAAATTTAGAGTTCTTTAATGCATTAAGAATTTTTGCATAAACTTTTGCACTGGTTTTGCTACATATGCATAAAATTACATCCTAAAATAACAGACTTCATACACTTTGTGTGTTTCATATTCTCTTTTCTTCCCTTTCTATCTCTTTGACAGAAATAGTAGTTTCTATTTCCTGCCATCCTGTGCTGGCCTTTTGCATAAAGTGTGATCGCTTGGCATCCATTTTCAAATGGCTGGAGTTTCTAATGCCCCAAGAAACAGTGTTTCTATTACCTCTTTCAACAAGTTACTTCACAGCTGAATTGATAGATGCCCACAATAGATGCCACCTGATTGAAAGTTCCATTTTCCTTACAATTTAATCCATGTACTCCTACTTACAGTTTTTATACGGTTTTAACATAATTTTTATGTTTCTCTGCTTGTGCCTTTCTGGAAAACACCTATCAACTCTTTTCTTCCATGCATTCACTTAATTTATGCATAGTATTTCCCAGTGATTGCACACATCTCACAGAAAAGAGCTCAAATACTGGCTTCTGTCTTCTTTTCTTTTTCCTCCAGTTTGCTATTTTCTCTTTGATAGTGGATTCCCTGGATCAAGTGCAATGTTCACAAAGGAATGCAATTAATTCCATTAGCCAGAAGAATGCACTTAAACTCATAGAATACGTTAACTCTATGGTGATGGAAACAAAGGGGCTCAGTGCTGTATATCAGGATGACTTTGAATGTTTTATAAAATTGCAACATCGTATTTCTTTCTTACTTTCTACCCCCTTTTTATGTGTCCTTGCCCTTCCTTCCTTCCCCACATGCTGTCTTCCATCCTCGTTTGTATTTACTACCTGCAGATCTTAGAATAATTTTCACTTTTCTCACTGTCTTATCATTAACTAGTCACCACTTCAAATTTAGCATGATCTGCAGTTTTCAGGTTTGCTTCAATGTTGTAGCCATTCTCACCACTCACATATGGATGTGAATTGGATAAGACAGTCAGACAACCTTAGACATTTTTCTCCACTTCTGTTTAGATTTGAAATGCATGTGCATGTGCCCATGTCTCCTCTGTTACTGTCTGCACTGAAGATAACCCAGATCTGTTTCTGCCTATAGCAAGTCCTCTAAGGTGTAAATGCAATGGACAAAAATATCATTCAGGTATAGTTAAACACAGTCACACAAATCAGTTGCTGTCATGTGTTTAGTATTTCGCATCATTTCAGTCATTTTTGTTCCATTTAATTTTTTTCTCATCTTTCTTTGTTCTCTTTTTTTTTGCCTGGTTTTAGGTACTACATATGGAGAAGTGAAAGTACAATCCCTAGACACAAATGCTGCAGCTAGCTACACATTGTCCGGTGAGTTTTTAGCTGTCTGCTAAATTGGTATGATTTTAAACAATGAGAGGAGAGGAGGCTGTTCCTCATTTTCCAAAAATGCAGTGATATAAAACCACATGGGAGACAGGAAGATACTGTTGTCTGCTTTACATAGCCAGAGGGGGGGGACAGTTGATGTGTTGCATTATATGCAACTAACACTTGTTGTCTTCACTGGTATAGGAACACAAGGCTATTTTGGGCCAGAACAAGGAACCACCTAGCCCAGCCTCCTGTCTCCAGCAGCAGCCATAAGTGAATAACTAGAGATGACTAAGAAGAGGGTAGGCATATATGATACCTTCCTGTAATACTTTCGCTTTCATCTACTCAGGGACTTCCTGAGACACGTGTTTCTATTTACATACCCTCGGTGGATTTCTTTTCTACAACCTTGCCTAACGCCTTGGTTCTATACACAGACGTGATTTCTATAACATCCTTTGATGAGGGGATCCACAGTTCTTTTTAACATCACAGGAAGGACCAGCTGCATTTTTTTTCAGTCTGAACTGGCCTCCTATTAGTTTCAGCTGATGTTCCCTGAAAGAGACAGTAAGCAGCCAAATCCTACCCAAGGTCTCCATGACACTCGGGATTTTATGTGTCTGACATAGCTTCTTCTTAGTCATCTCTTCTCCATACTGCAGAACCCTAGTCTACACCGTCATTTACTGCTTCCCTTCTCTGAATGTTTTCCTCTATGCTTTTTGAAATAGGGGTAGTAGAACTGCATGCACCATCAAAGGTAGAGGCGAATCATGGATTTATAAAACCGCATGGCAGACAAAACATCCCTGATTTTTTTGTTCATTTTCCTTCTGAGTAATTCCTAATGCATGAGGTTGTAGAGGCTTCATCCTAGGAGATATTCAAAACCTGGCTGTACATGGTCTTGGACAACCTGCTCTAGCTGATGCTGCTTGAGTAGAGAACTTGAACTAGGTGATCTGAAAAGATCACTTCCAACCTAAATGATTCTGTGACTGTATGGTCAGGACAGCAGACTTGAAGTTCACAGATGTCCTCTAGAACTTTTTTTTTTAATTATTTTTAATTCACATTAGATCTGTTTGTTACCTTCTAGTCCCTGAGTGCAAAGACAGCTTTAAGAGTGGGATTATGAAATGGCATTAGTAATCCAGCTATCTCACACCTAACACCTCTTGGAATTTGTTAGTATATCCTTTTTTTTATTTGGGCCATATGTCTTCCAGTTCATGTGGCTCCTCACAAGGAACTGCCCCAAACTGGAAGACCTACCCAGTTCTTACTCAGTCAACCCTGATATGAGGGATTAATATAGCTTCTCTACTATGACCTTATTTTCTCAATGCTTCCTGGATAGCCTACCATCCACTGACGTACAGAACTCCAGCAATGTACCTTCTCTCGATGTGTTTGAAGACACAATGTGTTTGAAACGTGTGTTCAAAACCACATTTGAAGTCTTTTCCTTTTCAAGTTCTCTTCTGTTGAAGTCTTTCCCTTTTCAAGTGTCCTGGTTTCATCTGGGATACAGTTAATTGTCTTCCTAGCAGCTGGTACAGTGCTATGTTTTTGAGCTAGGTATGAGAAGAATGTTGATAACGCACTGATGTTTTCAGTTGTTGCTAAGTAATGTTTAGTCTAAAGTCAAGGTTTTTGAGCCTTCGATGCCCAGCCAGCAAGAAAGCTGCAGGGGCACAAGAAGCTGGGAGGGAACAGAGTCAGGGCAGCTGACCCAAAGTGGCCAATGGAGTATTCCATACCATATGATGTTTCAGGAACTGGGGGGGGCATCGCCGCTCGGGGACTTCTGGGTGCGTTGGTCAGCGGGTGGTCAGCAATTGCATTGTGCATCACTTGTATATTCCAATCCTTTTATTATTACTGTTGTAATTTCATTTGTGTTATCATTATGAGTTTCTTCTTTCCTGTTCTATTAAACCGTTCTTATCTCAACGCACGAGTTTTACTTCTTTTCCTGATTTTCTCCCCCATCCCACTGGGTGTGGGGGGGAAGTGAGTGAGCAGCTGCGTGGTGCTTAGTTGCTGGCTGGGGTTAAACCATGACATCAAGTTCTTTTCTGCCTAAATATTTTTTCTTACATGTAATCTTTGATCTTCCAAGGTTTGTGATATTTTCTATTTTTGTCATTTAATGTCTACAGCTTCTAAGAGCTGTGTCAACTTCCTTTTGCCTGTTCCCAGATCATTCTTAGTAGGTGCCTTGTATTGGCCATGTGTTGCCTGTATGGTTTTCATTCTCCCTTAGCAATCCTTTTCAGCTTCTTATTAATAAGCACACTCTCCTTCCTGTAGTTACCCTCTTTTACCCATTAGCACTCTATTTTTCCTTAGGTAGTGTATACTATGATGACTTTCTTCCTTTTAATCACTTCCTCATATACATCACATATTGGGATGCTGTTCAGTTATCTAACCACAGGTGTCCAGAGCCATCTGGGAAGCATCAGGACATTTGGTCTGGCTTCATTATGCAAATCTGGAAGGCCACAGGTTCGTCGAGGTCCTGTGTGACATCTTCCAGGTCTGTGCAGTTATCTGATACCTGAGGGTATCTCACGTGGTAGAAGCCACCCATTTTCAGGTACCTGACATCTGAGTATTTTAGTCTAGGGTGGGAAATTCCAGATCTTCCCATCTTATTTTTTGGACTTCTAGTATATTTGTAGAAGCAGGTGTGCAACAGCTGTTGTTTGCTTCTTAGCACTTTATTTAACTGAGAGTCAGTTTTGCATTTTCTGCTTGACTGTGTCTACACACTGACTTTTCCTTTTCCTGAGGACACAGTGGTTTTGAAGTCACAAGTAATGGTAATATCACCCTAAACTGCTCTTTAGCCCATGTCAGCTTCCTTCTCCTCATTTTAAGAGTGAGTTACAACCTTCAGCCGCTGCCAGCTTGCTCTTTTAAAATTGAAATTACTTAAAACCTTCTAGCTGCCATGTCCAGCAGCTTGATTCCCTTATAGTTAAGGTGAAATTTGTTCCTCAAGAGTGTTTGGACAATCTGCACCAGATGAGTCCCAAATTCCTGAAGAATCAGGAATCTGGATCCTTACCCCATCTCCTCAGCCAGGTGCTAAAATGCTGCCTTTTCTTTTCTCCCTCCAGTCCTGCATAGGGTACTGGGACCATTTCTGGAATGGCCACCTTAGGATTCCTGGTCACCAACTTCCTTCCTACAACCATCCATTTTGCCACTGAAACGTCTCTCCACCCTTCCCAGTCTTGTTGGTAACCACATGGACTAGTGTATCGGTAGATAGTTTGCATCTGTCAAATAGATTTGTTGATTAGTGCAATCAACAAGTTTTCGGGGTGCAACCATTCCTGACCAAACCTCCTCAGGCAGAAAATCTGACAGCACAGAATTCTTCTTGAGTGCCACCTTCTTTCAAAGGCTGGTTTAAAATCAGTCTAGTTTAATGCTATACTAAGTATGACAGCTTCTTAGCATTTCAGTAATTCAAATAGTAATGCACAAGTAGGTGTGAAAATGAGGTGGCCAGACAGACCAGAACAGATATTGACTGCAGTTAGGATGAAGATTCAGGCTGGCTTCCTCATTTATCTAAAACTGTTTTCTTTACAGAGCAGGGGTAATAGCAGCCAAAACTTCAATTTGGTTTTCAGATCCTAGTTGTCACATAGACACCATAAACTTTAAAGATAGCAGAAGGGGTAGTAAATACTAGCAGATATGTGAAGCAGGAAGAGATGGAAAGCTCTCCTTTACCTTTTAATTCAGTGTCTGATAAGTCCAGTGAGCCACTGAATATATTATTTGTCCCCTCTTGGACCTGCTTGTGCTCTATAGCGTCTAACCAGTATCTACTGAGTTGGCAGACTAATGAATACTGCGAAGATCCCCTTGAAGTAAGTCCTCAACAAAAGTCCATAAACACCAGTCAAAACAGCTAGAGGAGACAGTTAGCTCCTCTGAAAAATTTGCTTTGCTGAGGAATATAACATGGCAGGATCTTTATCTGGTAAGTTGATTGGGTTTTGCTTTCATAGTATTTTGAGAGGGCAGATAAGGATCCCAGTGAGCACTTAACTCTAGTATCAAGAACAGCAGAATTTAACAAAAGTATTCTAGGCAATGGCAGAAAGGTTCAGGTTGAATATTTGTGATGGAAAATAAATGTATCCACAGCGTATCTGAAGGAACAGCACCAAAGGGCTTTGCCTAACTTGAAAGAGTTGTCTCTGTGTGAGCCTGAAAAAGGCATTTTTGAATGAAGGGTTCCTTTTCCAGTCGTTTCCCTAATCTCTATTTTTAATGTCTATCTGTAGGTAAAAGCTGTTGCTCCAGAACACATGTCGCTGTATTGGTTGCTGTGATAATCCTCCTACTGGTCTTAGTGGTGTGTCTGATACTTACGTGTAAGTCCTGCTAAAAATGTAATAACTACAAGAAATTTGTGACTCTCACCCACTGACTGACATCTAGGTCATAACATCCAAACCCAGAAGCAACCCAGAAGGCTAATTTGAAGGCACAGGACAGTAGTTTTTAGCCAACTGTGGCCATAACAGAAAATCCGTAAAAGAGTTGAGTGGTTTGAAAGTTTAAAATTCCAAAAGAAAAGAGTGAAAATGAATTAAAAAAACTGACAATGTTCAAGCAATAAATAATTTATTATACAAATGTTTTGAAGAAACAAGTCAAGATTAGATAATGCCTATTAGTATTAGGATTGCTCTCTGTGAGAATATTTCAAGGCGATGATCTTGTATCATGTCACCAAGATGTGCATAAGACCACAAGTCTTTAAATAAATATGAATAAAAGCTCATTTGAAAGAAGTAGGTAAGTCACAACTTAAAGGAATTTCTTTGCACCTCACTTGAATAAAAGCCCAGTACTAGGTCTCTCTGCATGTGTATCACTGAATTCATAACAATCTTTGAACTACATAAAAAGATATATAATTTTTTAAAGAAAAAAAGCATTCTTATCTCCATTAGAAAAAAACCCAAATTTTAATACTGCCATGTGGTACTTTCATTTTAATCATTTTTAAATTTCAGATGTGGTTGCTTGTTTCTTTTCATCCTTTGGCAGTTGAGCAAGCTTAAGAGGTTTGCACAATCAATCACACTCAAGTCCCAGAGTTTGCCACTTACTCAGAGATGCATATTGAGAAACTCTTTGTGAGGTCATGCCAAAACCTTTGATCCATAGAACTTAAAAAACAGGGTTGGGGGAGGTAACTGGTTTTTGTTTTTCAAGGCAAAGAGTAAAGGACAGATGTCTGATAGTGCTCTGACCTTTATAAAATACAAAATACCACAGGAAGGGCAAAATTTAACACCCCCCACCCCCCCCAAACAATACAACATGACAAGGTGAAATTACCAGCATTTAACAGAGCTTTAAATCAGGAGTTGAATGAGGAGTCATTAGGCTTTGATTCAGGTCTGGCTTCAGTTACAGCTACTTTGCTGGGCTTTATTGGGTTCAGTACTACCTCTGTGAACTGAAAAATTGCTCCTAAGAAACTTGAGATCTAGATCAAACTTGAAAACCAAATCAAATTAGCTTTTAATTTCAATAGCATACAGTTTTCACTTATACTCCAGATGAAAACTGTTGCCATTTTGACTGCTTTATTTCTAAGTTTTAATTTTATATGAGTTTTCCATACAGTTTTGTTTTGCCAAATATACTGCTGTTGATGAACAGCTTGTTTAAATGAACTAAACCATCACTGCTTGATATTGGTCCATCATACAAGAGCTCTGCAGGACAGAAAACATTTTGCATTTCTGTTCATGAAAATGAGAACAGTATTACTCAGTGGCATCTGACCAGATATTTTTATGATTTTTTTTAGTAGTGTCATATTATTTTCTTTTTTCTTGAGAGAAAATTTATCTGCTAGTAAGTAAAAAATTGGCCCTGCAGTTCATGAGCTGTCTTCCAAGAACAGGCACTCTGACTTTGTTTTCAAATGCTCCTTCATACGAATTAAATTTTGCTCTTTTTTGAAACCAGGAGCTGATATCCAGCCTCAAGATATATGCATATAAATGCATATATGCATGGAAAACATAGGATTTCAAAGTGATTTTTCTGTTTTATTTTTCCTTGTTGTTCTAGGGATTCAGTAAAAGGCAAAGAGAGCCTTTATGTTCCCAATTAGTATATGACTAAAGCACGATAAAATTCAGTGTGACGTTGCTCCAATTAGAAAATAATATATTGTTGCTTAGTTAGGTTTTGGTGCCTCTGAACCATTTTCAGTAATGCTGCTGTCTGAATCTCTCAGGCAGATTTCAGAGTTAAAGGTGACAATATTCCAGGAGAAAATCTTGGCTCACCATTTATGTGTTGTAAGTTAATTTCCATCTAGTAGTGTTGCCGAAAAACTCGGAATAAAGAACTTATCAACACCAATTTAGTGTAGATAAGCAGACACTCCTTTATTAACGGCCGGGTGCGCGGGCGAGTCCTCTCACGAACCACGCACACCTGAACACCAAAAACACACACCTTATATTGTGTTTACTTATACATATTCATTAGATTTCTGGGAAGTATCATGCATATTCATTAGATTTCTGGGAAGTCATTAGCATATGCAAATGTCCTTTACGCATGCTCATTGAAGGTCTCTGGTGGTCTTCTAGAGTCCTCTGGTGGTCTTTCATAGTCTTCCTCACTTGTCCGCTTCTTGACCTTCTCTATGTGATTCTGCGCAGTTTGGTCCTTGGCAGGTGTTTGGTCCTTGGCAGGTAACTACAAGTTGCTTCATCTAACTTTTCTCAACNAGGCTTTTCAGCCTTTGATGCCCAGCCAGCAAGAAAGCTGCAGGGGCACAAGAAGCTGGGAGGGAACACAGTCAGGGCAGCTGACCCAAAGTGACCAACGGAGTATTCCATACCATATGACGTTTTAGGAACTGCGGCGGGCGCGGTGTGGAGGAGGGATTTCCGGGTTGGTCGGTCGGCGGGTGGTGAGCAGTTGCATTGTGCATCACTTGTATATTCCAATCCTTTTATTATTATTGTTGTAATCTCATTAGTGTTATCATTATTAGTTTTTTTTCTGTTCTATTAAACCGTTCTTATCTCAACCCACGAGTTCTACTTCTTTTCCCGATTTCCTCCCCATCCCACTGGGTGTGGGGGGGGAGTGGGTGAACGGCTGCGTGGTGCTTAGTTGTTGGCCGGGGTTAAACCACGACATATAGTTACACTATAACTTTATATTTCTAAGATTTTAAAACCATCCTAACTTTTATATAATCATATTTGATTTCTTTGTCAAAATATATATAACAGTAGGAGAATCAGTAGGGTGGTGTTCATTTTTGTAATGCATACCAGTATGCATTCATTTCTAATTTTTCACAGAAATATGCTTTAAAATTATGTTAGGTAGTTATAGTACCAGTATTTGGTACTATTATATACAAAGGAATTCAGGGTATCTTTGTAAGCAGTACTTCAACATTCCACCCACAGGCCCAGGCTATATTCAAAACCCAGCTTCAACTTCTAAAATGAAATGGTCCTGAAATCTCTTCATATCATGTTTTTGAGAACTCTTCCTGAAGAGTAAATTCTGTTTCCCCCTCTTCCAAACATGTGGTTGCTCCTTCAAGTTCTCAGTCCTCAGCTTTAGCTTCATTATTTCCACCACAGTTATCTGTTTTAACACTCTATAAAATAGAATGCATACTTTATCATGTGTATCTCTGTATACAGATTTGGATGTAATTCTATATACCAGAGCTTTAAGAACCTTTGTTTTCAAATGTTCAGCCATACATATTTCCTTGGTGGTTTTTTTTAATAGTGGTATTTAAGACTCAACTTCTCCTACACCAATATATTGGAAGTTAATCCCTAAAAGTAACAGGGCAAATCATACAGTTTAGTCTCTGCAAAATTAGACTTTTATCGATCCACTTTGGTTTTTGAATTGTAAATGTAAAAACAGTATTATACATTGCCAGCAATCGGTTTTACGTGCTACAATGAAACTTTTTTCTCACAGCTCCAAATATCTAGTTTTTGCTTGCTATCAGGAAAGAAATGTAGCTTAGTAGGATTTCCTACACAGTGTGATTTTGAAGTCTATAGTGGCTTTTACAATTCATACTTCAGCAATTTGTAAAAGAGTAGTTCAACAACTGTTTTGCACTAGGAGATGCCAGCTCATTATGATCCCATTAAAAAAAAGGCACTCAGACTCTGAGAGGTATTATTTAAAATGCTATTTATTAGAGCTAATGCTATAAAGAAAGAGACAACAGTACAGAAAATCCCTGGTCCCTTCAGGTGCTGAGAACCCTGAGCAAAATTAGAACAGAGGAACTTGGTCCAGTGGCTGTTTTATGGGAAAGCAAGTATAGTAATTTCCCAAAATAATACTGTTATTTCACACTTATTTCCTTTCATCACTCACTTTCTGGCTCTAGGCTTATGGAAGGAGCTGATTAATCCTTTGTACTAAAATTGAGATTAATTTATGTCACTGCTCAGTTTGGAGTCTCTGGTGGTCCTTGAAATCCTTCTGGACATTTTTGGCAGTAGGGTTTCTGAAACCTTGATGGTCTATAGATAAACCTGAAACAAAATATGTGGAGAGAAATTATATGTTGTATAAGATAAGTGTATATTTGTTAATTATTTCAATGTTGAGTATTCTACTGAATCATTTAATGTAGTAGTTGAGGGGATATTTCAGCCATTAGGGGTATTTGTAGTTGCCAGACAAAAAAATTCTATATTCTCTTTATGATCATCATAGGTCTAAAAGTTGCTTCATTTTGTCTATGAAGAACTCTCTGAGATGGAGTTGGTAGAAAAAATCCCCATATGTTAAGGGCTTTCTTGCAACAGGCAAAAGTGTGCTTAGTGAAAGGTGTTCCCTTTCCTGAAAACATTTGCCTTGCCAGTATTTTTTGTTTCTTGAGGAAATAATTAATTTCTGCAGCATTCTCTGAAAATTGAATATCTTATTGGAACAAGGGCACAAATACTTCTCAGGATTTTTGTCAATAAAAAATTGGCTAAAAAAAATGTATTGGAAGAAGAGATGCTACATTTACTATAAAATAACCTATTTTTGCCACAGGTGGGTACAAGGCAAAACTGGATTCTCTGTAACGGAGGTACTCATCTCTCAGACTCAATAGTTACTTCTTGTCAGCATAGTTATGATTACATCCTGGTGGGCTGAACCCCTTCCAAGATATCATTCCCACTGCAGTACAAGGTCTTGCGTCTGTCAAGATGCATAGGTACTAGGGAAGTGGGTTTATCCGAAGAAAAGTAAGAGCTCAGGATTGCCACCTTCCTTGTGGTTATTTGCAGTTTGGATACTTTGGATCCATCCTTTCACTACCAATTTTCAATGTCTGGAAGAGATTAGGTGTCACTGAATCTAACTTCCCTCATCTTATTTTTGAGCTTACTGAGTGTAAACAAAGTTCTTCCTTTAATATTCTGTTTCTTTCATTGTTTACCTCTAGTATGAAATCTGCAGAGATGTCAGTTCTTTCACGCTCCATGCTGTTCTGGTACAAGCTTCTTAGAACTTTCTTTAATTCAATCTTTTTTTCTCATTTTATATATTCTTTTTTAAAAGGAATTTATCGAGTTTGGTTTCAAGTATAAGAATTCTACCCCTACAATTTTTAGTTTAATATTTCTTTACTGTTATTATTCATCCCTTCATTGTTCAACTCCAAATAACCTAAAAAATGCCTCTAAACTTTGATCTAGACAATTTAGTAACTCCCAGTCAGTTGAGCTAATAATACCCATTCATGGCATGAACAACTGTCTTTAAAGCTGAGGTTTCTTAAGCAGAGAAGCTTGGAGAATATCAAGATTTTCTTGCTGCTACACAGAGACAGCTGGAACAACATAATCCTCCTTCAGCCTGTTAACTGTGAGTGATCCCTGAACTCCATACTTTCAACAGGATCTAAACTCTTGAGGGAATTTGTAAACAGATAAAAACAAAGACATGAAAATCACATGAGCTTCTCCAGTAAACTAAGCATGTTTAGTTCATCTGAGGCCTAAGCTACTTTCTTCACCCTCTCAAAATTCTTTTTTTTTCCTTTTTCTCTGTGATAAATTCATGCAGTCTAGCTAGTCATCAGATAATAAAAATAAATTTGCAAGCCGCCCTCCATGGTCCCTTTTTCTGGAAGTCAGAAGCTTCCTGTGGAGCACAAATCCCTCACAATCACTGTGTCAGAAGAAAGAGGAAAATCAATGCTATTTCAGCCTGGGTATCTGCTTTAAAACCTAAAATGAACACTGTTGTCTCATTTTGGTCTGTGGGAGCAACACTGTTAGACCAGCTTCTAGCTGGTGCACAAGTATGCTCTGACTGAATATCTCACCCCAGTTGTTTGGGATAGGAGCAGACAGTGACTGCAGCTCCAAGCTGTGTGGGAGCACACTCAACCAAGAACAGATTGGCTTGAGCACTCATCTGTCAAAGATGGCACTTATTTCTTATTGCTATAGTTGCGTATATACTGTACACCACATTTACTGCTACTCTGAAAATCTGGAGAGCATTTTTTGTCAAGTTCCAGAGTTAGGCTCTTTGGAAATCTGCTCCATAGTATGGTACTACAGGTTTGGGTTTTTTTCAATGGAGAAGCCAAAAGGTGAGGAGTAGGCATTCTGTGTCGGGTGATGGTGGGGGTCAAAGAGGTCCAGAAGAGCTCTGACGTTGTATGGCAAAATGGCTAGCCATGCAAAGCAGAAATTGCATTCTTATTTCCAGACCGTCCAACTGCAAGCAGCCCACCTGACTCAAAACCATCCTCCACCACCTATGAAGAAGCACTAGGTAGGTAATCCTCTATCATTCAAAAGACAGTTTCCAGAAGCCTGTTAGATTGCCTTTTTAGGGGGAGGGGAATGGGGGCAGTGTCTAGATTTCGTTCAGAAGAAAACCAAACAGAAAAAAAAGCTGACATCTCAGGAATAAACAGCCTTATCCTGTACGCTCACAGGATGAGCTGCTAAGGCCAGAGATATTTCACATTTTAATCATCTTTAAAAGTAGTGCTTGGTCAGCACTGCATTACTGTTTCAGAGGGAAGAACTGATTACTCTCTCATGCTAGTACAGAAGAGCCTATGGCTAGGTAAATGGACATGAATATAACAATCCCTTTGGTATCACAGCATTGTAGCGAGCATGATGGATCAATGTGTGTCTATTGCTTTTCAAATACCCCCGCATTCCCAGCATTTTACCAAAGTGCAATTCCCTTTTGCTGTTCACGAGCTGCTGGATAACCAACTAAACTATATCAGGCAGTCTCTGAATCCTATCACTGTTTCCAGGTACCAATCTCTGTTCCTCACGAAATCCCTTCATTAGGACCCTTTCATTATTGTGAACACGAATTTTTCCACACTTGTTCTTCCCTCCTGCAGGCTGCCCCCCACACTGGGAAAAATATGGGGGGAAATGCTACTTCTTTTCTCGAGTGCAGAAAGCAATTGACTGGAATGCCTCCCGTAAAG